>APFE030198295.1:24480-40673 GCA_000404065.3 Pinus taeda | reverse complement strand
CCCTTCACATTCCAAAACCTAACCCTAGAAGATGAAACGCCACATTGTGGGCCCCGTTTTGGGTAAATTGGTACATCAATTTACCGGGGTCGTAACTTTGGCATACGATCTCCGTTTGACGTGTATGATAGCTCGTTAGAAAGATCTATCCGAGAACTACCACTTTGGGAAGGGCAACATAGGTCCATGGACCCATGCTACCCCCAGATTTCCCAAAAAACGTTGTTTAGGGCCTCAAAACGGCTCCGGAAGTTCAAGACCCGAAAAAACTGCTAAAAATAGTAAATGGTGCTACAATTACGGAAACTGAAAAACTGAAAGAGATAGTTGTGGGGGTCCAAATGGGATAGGTGGGTGGCCACCAACATCCACCTGGATCATCCGCCTAGCTACATTGTGCTCTCCAACAACACCACACTAAGACTCGAGGTAATAATTCCTTCTTGCTTTGATATTCATTTGTTAAGCATAGATATGCATGCATATTTGTGACAATTGCAGCTAATCTGACTGTCTGCAAAGGATCCCAGGAAGATCCTTAAGGGTTTCTACATCACCAAACACCCGTGCATTAATCCCTATAACAGAATTGGCGACTCCGCTGGGGACTACACTTGGTTCCCGGTTTTCCCATAAAGTTCCTAGATCTCTCTTTCTTCCAGGCCTTCCTGTACTTCTTCATTCCCTTTTCAACCATTCAGGACTATACAACACCCTTCACTCAGTGCTCAGCCTTAGATCTGATCCCCACAGCCTATTTTTTGAGCCTTTTTCCTCACTAACACTATCTGCTAGTATAAACAATGCTTTATAAAGCATTGTGTCCTCACAAACAATGCGTTAGTGCTAAAACTAACTCTCTGTAGCCTCTAGTAAAGAGCGTTAGCTAACCATTTCTTGATAAACAACTTGCTCTGTGACCTCATGGGTTGGGAAATCTACTTGTAGACTGATAAGGGATTTGCAGCTGCACTTGTTTGATTGATCTATGTCCCGAACATTTTTTTTGAAGAAAATAGCTTTACTTAAAGTTTTTGTTTTCATTAAAGAAAAAATACAAAATTTTTACTGTTTTCTGCATAGCTGGTTAGATCTGCATTATTTGGTTTCAAATTTTATTAGCAAGCATTGAAGTTCTGTCGGTTATGTTAGTGTTTAACTGAATAGGATGCATGGTATATGTATTGATGTACGAATGACTCTCCCTTTATAGAAGCAGCTTATTCATCGAAAGTGAAAATTTACAAGCATTGTTTTTGCATGATTTGAGTCAGAGTCCCATATAACTTCATACATCAACACCCCTACCAAAGACTCTAGCGAAGTAAATTTAAAATCTACCTAATAAAATCAATCAACAACTCTTTTTAGAGTAAAGACACATTAGTTTAGGCTAGGATCTTGGGATAGCCAGTGTGAGTTAACTGCCCAAGATCATACACCGAAATTAGTATCATTAAAGAGAGAAATTGTTCTGCACTCATACTATCTAGGACCACTCTAGTAAAAGCGGAGCTAAATACGAGACAACATCGAACTGTAAGTGAAGGTAGCTTGCCTTTGCTTACATATCCTTTGGATATTCTGTGTATCGGGGGTCGCTTTGGGGATATCGAAACTGAGTCGGGGACTCAGGTATCCTGCCTACACAGTGTACTGTCTGCGACTATGTCCCCCCGATAGTGTTTGTGATTTGAGGTATCCTTAGTGGCCATACTTTTAGGGATGAACACAAGGTGACTAGGGTGGGCTACCTTGGTACCTAACACAAACGAACCTACTCTGTCTTCGTTTTTTCGGAGGGTGCTCATCTTCACGAGAGTACTTGGCCCCTTAATTTGAGGTTCAGGCCAACTTCAAGAGTAATCGTAACTGTACATTTGGCTAACTCTCTCTGTTATTCATTGTGATATTGGGTTTCATCTCTAGTGATTGGTTCTTATTAGACAAGGTCATTTCCCTCTGCTTGTTAATTGATTTCCTTAGTGTATTTTTTATTTTTTAAAATGCCAGACTGTTATCACCGAGACTTTAATAAATATCACTGTAAAGTTTATTGATAAAATTTATCAATCACCGTGGCTACATCCAACCCTCATCATAAATCTAGATGGTTGTTAGGTCTTCCCCCACTCATTGTGGAGGTTCTGTCGAGCCCTAGTGAACCGGATTCCCCGTCTTCGGGTAATCAATCTCTAAGATCTAACACAGAATCAGTTTGGACATCCCATGATTCAAGCTTATCAAAATATTTCTTTACTGAAGGATTCCTTCCTCCATACAATCCTCTGATCATGAATCCGTTGGGACCACTCTTGATTTCATTTGCATTTGTACCTCCTTTGTCTTCTGCTGGAACATTTCCACCCATCCCATTGACAAATAACGGGTCATGGGCTTTTGTGGACACTTTTGGTCCACCACTACCTCCCCAGGCGATAGTCAGTACCACACCTTTGATGGCAAACCCCGCTATCCCATATGTCCCAGGTTCAAACCCTATTGTGATACCCACCATGAGTGGAACCCAATACATTCCGAGTTCTGCCCCTTTTATGTCAGCCCCTGGACCTTCGACAAGTGCTACATATAGTGTTCCTTATAACGGTCAATATAACATGGTTAGCATGGGTCCCCTCAACCACCCCTACGGTTGGCATCCATTGTTTATTTCTAACCCCCAAGTTCCGATGCCTAGGGTCACAGTTCGCAATATGCATATACCAGCCGGGAACCTAACAGTTCCCCCTTCATTTACAAGTTTATAGGGTCAGTCATTTATTGACATGAACCCTCCTTATGTCAGTCAAGGACCTATAGTTAGTTATGTGGCAAGCGGGAACCCTCAACAAGGTCCCAATCAATCCATATGGAACCCTACTCACAACCTCGAAAGAGTCAAGGGGGCACTCCTTATCCTGGGGGCACTTCCAACCCCTAGTCTAACAACCCCTATGGAAACCCATAATACAATACTATACCCCAAGGCACTTAGTATACCACGCAACCTGTATATAATATTGGAAACAACACGATGGGAGGACTGCAAGGATCCTCAAGTCATATGTCATCGCCTTGGTCTGATTCGGGGGCATCAAACACCTTGCCTTTCTTGGTAAAGCTTGATATCCCCAACTTGTACAAAGTCACAAATGGCCCCATCTATCACAACTTACTTTAGCGGCCATTCCCACATAAAATCCTGACAGACATCCCGAAGTTCGAAGGGAAACAAGGGGAGAATCTGGGTACACACATCACCACCTATCATTTATGGTGTGTTTCTAACTCCATGGTGGATGATAATATCCGGCTACGGATCTTCCCCGTACCCTTACTAGAAATGTAGCCAAGTGGTACATAGAGTTACCACCCGTGTCAGTCAATACCTTTGGAACTTTAGAGATGGAATTCTTAAAGAACTTTCAACTACCCATCCACTATGAAACTGGGATGAAACTCCTTACTTCATTACATTAGGACATCACCACCCACATCTCTGATCATATACATGAATGGAGACATAGGCGGAGGCTAGTCAAAGCTCCCCTCCCAGACTATCTATTAGCGGATTGGTTCTGCAAGTCTCCACTCCCCCAAATCACTAAAGATGTTGCCTTAGGTGGTGTGGTCACGGAAGACTAATCCATTCATCATGCCCAACACTTATATTTGCTATATTCGCAGTTTGGCACTTTATATGATGTCATTCCCAATGCCCCTCATGACTCCAATGGTCCCGCTACTCAATACCCCGGAGCGCAAGCCGATGGGATTATTGGCGATACCTCCAGGGCCACTGTAAAACAACTTAGCAGTCACATTCCCAGTTGTTAGTTGACCCCTATACCAAATCAACTGCTCTTCATACCACCGCGACTCTACACAGTCTACACAAAAACTTAGTGGTAAGAACAAGAAGAATAAGAAAAAGACCGCTCCTTCTGAAGAGCAGTCAACAAAGAAGTACAACCCAAAGGAGAAGGCTGTTGTGCCTTCTGACGATGGAAAGGACAAACCCACCTGGTTCCCTTGCAAAATTTGTGCAGAAGACCACATGACATATCGTTGTTTGTGTCTTCAGGAATGCACAAATTTCATTGATAAAAAGGACATCGGAAGGACCCTTGCGGTCCTAAATAATCCTTTCCCCGCTCAACAACAACAACACCTTGTTGCAAACCAACCCGAACCCCCACAAGGGACGTTATATGGAATTTATACCTACGGATAAGTACATCTTCCCTAAGTGGGTAGTTACACTTAGAACAATAGAAAGAAAGTGGTTTAACCTTTTCTTATAATAGATAGATGAGATGAAGGAACCTACTTGTGATCTTTCTCTTCCTTTGATCTCCTTCGAATTTCTCCTGTCGTTCCCACTCAAACTAAATTTGCTCAATCGGTACCTATCAACAAAAACAAAAGACGACAACGATCAAAGCATACGATTTATCTACTAGAAACAAATGGAATCGACAACATTTAAACACATATGCATCATAGATATGAACAAGAATATGGGAAAAGGAACAAACAAATTTATTTATTGTAGACGGAGGAGTTACACCCAATGCATTCGATCTCGTTCCACTCATCCAGCTTAGTCCAAGCCCTCATCACACCAATAACACATCAATCTAGCAACATAACATTACTTGACAATGAACACAAGTCTCAAACCAACAATATTTCTCTACAATCTTCCAATTCCAGCCCATTGATCACTATGATGAGTGGTCAATTTATAGGGAAATGCAAGTGGTTTTGTCATAAATTGGGCATTGAATGGTTTTCCAAAATTGGAGTTAGTTTCCATTAGGAGAGGGATGAGAGGATAGAGGGTTAATTGATCCATATCCTATCCAAAGTCGAGCTCATAGGATGAGATAAGAGCTGGGCATCCTTCTAGAATGCTCTAGAATCATGGAATATTCCCAGAATCCTATGCCAATTTTGCTCATTCTTGCCCAGCACAGGTCAAAGTGGGCCTAAGTGCACTGCAGTGCAACCCTGAATGGGCTTATCTACTCTGCAGTGCAGTTACCCTTGACCAAGGTTGCGCTGGTGTCCCAAGGAGGCATTTCAATAGGGTTTCAAGGTAGGAAAGTTTCATGGATGGAAGCATTCAAATTGATGACTTATCTAGGGAATGTAGAAACTGAATTAGGGTTTGATGAGCTCTAATTGTACTGATCTGATCGTCGGGAGTGATGCGCCCAGATAGACCTAGAATAGCTACCCCCTAAAGCATGAAGTCAAAAATGATAATGTTGCGTGATATGCTTTATGATGTGATGAGGAGGATTTGAAGCAGATGATGACCTGCATCAATTATAATACATGATATCATGATATCTTTGAATTTTTCATGAATTGCTAAGGGAAGGCATACCCATAGTCAACATATAAAATTTTCATTACATGTACATAAATCAGATAGTCGTCTACAGATATAGACCCATGATAGGATGATCATCTATGTAAAGCCATCATACAGATGATTTTGTACTCTACTGAATCATAGCGCAGATGGATGAAACTAGATCTGGGGTCTTTTATCTCGTCTAATAATTCGCTCAAGTATGAGTCTAACCATGTGAAAATGTGATCTAACATCGAACATGGGAAGAGACCATCTGATTTACAGCTAATGATGTAAGCTGTTAACAGACGCGAGAGAAATCACCAATAATGATAATGATTCTCAAGGTATTACAGTACATTCTGCATGGTGTGTATAGATGTTTTTATGTCGAACACCATACAAAGTCTTTTGGTCAAAGGCTTGTGATGCAAACCTATTGCCAGAAGTGAGAAACTTGCCATTGATGTTTTCAAGCCTCAAGGTGTTGGAAGGGTGTTTCTAAGTCAACTTCTTGGATAGTGTGCTGAGGTCGACAAGAAGTGACTTGTCGCAGGAGGGATTTGATGTATCCCCCATCAATGACATGAAATGAGTGTAATTATTTTGAAGATAGAATGTGACTGACAACACAATGTTCATGAATGGTAGTCATGAAAATGAAGGTTTATTAGTATTGCAGAGGATGAAGTTTACAAAGTGACTTCTCTTGAACATGTCAGCGACACTTAATGAACTGGCAGCATTGACCCAAAACCAAAGTGATGGATGGTATGATAGACCATAGGTATGATAACCATCAAGCAGATAGCCCAACCCAAATAGCCACAGTGATGAAGTGAAAGTGTCATGTTCAAGAGCGACTTGCTACCATAAAGTGATTTATCCCTTTTTCATTTTCCCTAGTCATTGTTGACCAGTACCTCTTTATTTTTTTAAACAAGCTTGAGGAGGATAACATATGCTTGTAGTATAATTCCACCCTTTGGGTGAATCCATCGTTGTGTGATGTTTTAACGAGTCTAGTGAAGGTGAAACTCGGTCTTGTCATGATGGACAAGTTTGTCACTATTTGATGTTTTAAAGAGTTTAACGACAATGAAGACTCAGTCCTTTTCATGTTTAGAGAGTTTGAAAAGGGACAAAAAGAAAACTCCACAAGCTATTTTTCGTAAATTTGTCTCTCAAGTTTGAAAAAGTGTAAAATAATACAAGAGAGAACCTATTGACCATGTTCGATCAACGTATTCCATTTTTGTAAGTAATCTATCTCAGTCTGGAAAAGGGTTAAACTTATACTGAGTAGATGTCGTTTCCAATCCGTTTACGAGTTGAAAAGGACAAGCGCCTAACAATATTTTCATGTTTAAAGAGTCAGAAAATAGCTTTAAAGTAGACTCCCTTTTTTAATTTTCTTTTAACGAGTCAAAGAGGAAAATACTCGGCGATATTTTCATTTTTTACGAGTCAGAAAAGAGCTTAAAGGTGACTCGTCATGGAGGAATGAGTGGTATAAAGGGTAGAAACTGGTTCACATGATGTTGGAACTTCTCAAAACATGTTGATTTATGTGAAGAGGCTGGCTAATAGGACCACTCATTGCAACTGTTCCTAAAAAAGGGTAAAACAACCAAGTGAAAGTGTATAATTGGCTAAGCAGATAATGATGATGGAAGGAGAAAAACCAAGGCTCATCTAACAGAAGAGGCTAATAGAATGGTGATCATGAGGGTTAAAATGTAGATGGGTTCATTTTTACACAAGCTTGAACCATAGGGAACTATGCTTGGATTCAGTTTCATGTTTACACAAGCTTGAAATGAAAAACTATGCTTGGATTCAGTTTCATTTTTACACAAGCTTGAACCATGAAAAAACTATGGTTGAGATTGGTTTACATGCCCCCAACATGATGACTCGATTCTAGGTGCATGCCCCCCAAGCTTCATTACATTCACCTAAGTAAGATACTCGTGGCTATTAGGTGGATGGAATGAAGGTTCATTTACGAGATCAAGTGAAAGACTCGACTGGGATTTTACAAGATCTAGTCAAAGACTCGAATTGGAACTTTGCTCTAGGGGACCTTGTTTCATTTTTTAATGAGCTTGACGCAAGACAAGGAACTTTGCTTAGATTCCTTGTTTCATTTTTTAAT
Organism: Pinus taeda; assembly: GCA_000404065.3. Taxonomy (NCBI): domain Eukaryota; kingdom Viridiplantae; phylum Streptophyta; class Pinopsida; order Pinales; family Pinaceae; genus Pinus; species Pinus taeda. The sequence goes on along the minus strand of APFE030198295.1, from coordinate 33,150 downwards.
GAGGTTGACATAGTAAAAGAACTATCCTCATATTCCTTGTTTCATTTTTTAACGAGCTTGACATAAGAAAAGGAACTATGCTCATGATTCCTTGATCACGACCCATAAGAGGTCATGATTTCCAAGAGGTTCTCATCAAATGGGAGAAAAATGCTCTGAAAGGGATATGTAGTAAGGAATCCATTAGAGAGATCTGGTTCCAATTCCCCTAGTACACAATGCACAACATCACATAATTGATCATCAGTTGATGTAGGCATGGAACGAGTTGCCACATAATTGACCTGTGGCAGGGAAGATACCATTGGGACAAAAGGACCATTTAGGGAAGATGGTTGACTGGAAGCCATATTTGGACCGGGAAATGAAAGCTGGTCAATGGTGACAATTCTGTCTTCATGTGGGAAACACATCACTCAAAAGGATTTTGAAACAATAGCTCCCATGTCATAAACATAGTCGCGCCCAAGAAGTCAATTGTAATATAAAGGGCCTGGGACTACCATCACATTGAGATAAACAAATTTTCCTCCCAAAGTAATAGGAAATTGAGGAAGGATCCCTAATCATTGACTGGTTCCTTTGTTAAAAGCCAATAGATTCTGGGTAACAGGCACAAGTGGCGGCGAACCGAGCACCTGCCAAGCAATGGAGGAAAGGATACTCACAGATGCACCTTCATCTATAAAAGTGCCAGATACAATCATATTATAAACCTGTACTATGATCTGGAAAGACACCTAAGAAGGAAGACGACATCCTGCCAGTCAATTCCAATCAAAGGAAGTGACCAGACTACTTGGAGGGGGTACCATAAGAACGAGAGAATTACCCCCCTTGAGTTACGAGAATGGGAGGATTTTCCTCCTGTCTTGATGGAACAAGAGGGTTTCCTCCAAGCTCATTGGAATCTGAAGAAACAAAAAGAACCTAAGTGGTTTCATATTCACTCTCTATGAGAAAGGTATGATTAATTGACGGTGAAATTGGGTCAACTGTTTCCTCAACCTGTGATTTGTCAGGTATAGACTCATGGGATTCACATTCAGAGAGAGTTGGTTTGATTGATGGTTGATTTGGGTTAGTCACTTCATCAACTAGTGAAGGATTAAGGGAGAGTATCCTGTAACCAGATGGAAGTCACTGTGGAGAAGTAGGATGGTTATCCAAGGCTTTTTAGGCTTCATCCAGATAGCGACAAAGGTGAATGGGGTGATTCCCTTTGCATAACCTATAGGGAAACCTAAATTTACCCTTCTTTCCATGTACCTTACTACCACTACTTGATGGTGTGTCACCAACATGATCTCCAGAAGTTGATGGCACAGGATGATGTGAATGAGAAGACCATTCTTCTAAACTTTAAGGAATACTAGAACAATTTCGAAGAATATGGTTTCCCATACAAAGTTTGCAATGATATCAAAGTTTGTGAGGCTTATCAGACGATTTCTCATCAGAAGTTGCATTTGAAGCAATGGTTGCTTTGTTGTCCCCCCGCTGAATTTTATTCTTCTTCTTCTTTGTCCCTTTCTTCTTCTTCTTATCCACCTGGTTACTAGTGTCAATAATTTCACCAGGCAAAGAGGAAGAAGGGGAGGAAGAAACAACCGACAAAGAAGGTAAAGGGTCAACTTGAGGATCAACTGGAAGTTGATTTTGTCCAGTAGTAGGAATATTCTGTTGTGGGGCCAAGGAGGTTGAGAAAAACCATACTGGCAAGCTGATGGTAAGTCCCAAAAGGGACAATGTAGCCATATAAGGAGCAACAATATTTCCGAAAGGAGGAAAAGGACTAGGATTCCCATCAAAAGGAATTCCTTGATCGATGGACTCCAGAGTTGTTGCCATATGTCTTAACCTAAGATCAACTAAGGAGTGACGTGGAGGATGTTATTGACGATCAATTACTTTTATTTTAATCAAATAAAATAACAAAACAAAAGAGGGATAATCTAGGCAAAAGGATTACCAAGTAACTGTGAACTGCAATATACTGCCTCAGCAAACTAAGGACTTAACATATGTGTAGGCAATATCCCCGAATGTTGTTTTTGGTGTATCACAATATACAAGGTGGTTGACCTGGTTACTTATGGATGGATAGAAACCTAATGTATTCCTCCCAAATATACCCGAAAATACATGGAGGCCCAATCTGTGTAAGCGCTGTCTAATGTGAAACCGCACAGTGAGAGCATTCCTTTATACTTTTTGTACTATAACACTGCCCTATATACCCGAAAGTACGTGGACGAGCTATGATATACTTACGTACGTGGAATGAGGTATCATGCTCATAATGTATCATAGAAAATTAGTGACAACTGCTATGTTTAACGACGCCATAACACGTCTCTAGCCTAGACCTCTAAATGTTATGCGTTAAGTTACAATGCTTCATTAGGTTAATTGAGATAAATTTTAGTTGATCTTGTTTAAAAGTTTTCCTTTTAGGTTCACTGCATGATGTTTCTGAAACTCCTAGAATGCAACTATGATGATAAACATTCTTTTCATTTGATTTAAACAATGAAAACCATAACTATAAGGGATAGAGAAATCACAATCTTTAAACAAAGAGCATAGAGCACATCTAATGCAACTTTCCCTATACCACTCCTACAAGCACACACAAAATTCTAAATGCATTATGCATGTTTTTCTTTTCATTCCTTTAATGTTTAGATGAACATAAGGAAACTAAATGCACAAACGATTAATCGATGCTTTTCACAAGAAATGAAGACTTTGCGACAATTTCTTTTTCAAAGAAATGAAGACTTTACGACAATTCTTTTTAAGAAAATACTAATCTATGTAAGCTAACTTTGACAATGAATTGATAATGATCAAGAAATCTCTTAAGAAACACTAAGCAATCAAGGCCAAAGTAGGGTTAGGAAAATAAATGCAAATTGATTTTAGAGCCATAGAAAACATTGATCTTTCAGCAAACAACATCACAAGAAAATTTGGAAAAAACAAAAAAAGATGGGGTTTTTAGCATGACAGGGATCAGTGCAGCCCTGAGTGGGAGACAATGCGTTACAGAGCACCGTCTCTAAGCTAAGGCTACTCTGCAGTGCACTGTGTTAAGACCAACATCGCGTTGGTGCCAGAGAGCCCAATCAGGAGACATTTAAGCACACTTTTTGACCAAAAAACACTTCAAGATGACTGAAAAGAGATCAATGAAGTCAAGTAAAGTCTACTTGGATGTAATATGATAAGGGTAAACTATCAGGAACGATGGTCATTCCCTAGTATGGTCATTGTTAGCCCTGCCATATGATGATGATTTTCTAAACATTGGAAGTGAGCTTGGTCCTTGGTCATGCTCAAAAGAAGCTCATAATAGTCACTTCCTCATTTCCCTTTGCCCCGCTCATTCTCCCTTCATCAGTCCTAAAAAATGATTAATTCCTTTATCAGGTTCGGGTTTAGTCGCTATCGCAAGTCGCATCCATGTGTGTATAATGGCTGCGCCCCTTTGGCTTCCGCTAATGTGATTTTTCGATGTGATCTGATCGCAATCTCATATCGCTATATGTAAAGGCCTAAAAATTACCATAAAACCTTATCCGTATAGCCCCGCGCGCTCATAAACCCCTCTTTAAATCATAGCCGTTGATTTTTGCCCCTCCCGATCCAACGACTCTCGTTGCGCTTGACAAAGCGACTTGCACGACCTTTTCCCCCCATCGTCTGATCGCCTCCACCGAAGATCCAACAACAGTCGTTCTCCTCATGCCCACAAAGTGATGAAACGATAGCACACGATGGAGAACGATTTTCTCTCTCCTCTGCCGCTATGTGTCACGTGCTGAATGGAATCGCACACCCTCAACCTTTTACCGTCTAACGCCCAAAGGTGGTGCAATCGATACCGCTTACCACTTAATCCTTCGTCCTTGCCTGATAACCGCCACGTGCCTTTGCCGCCCAATCATCGTTGGATCTGTCCGCTTGAGATCCAACGACCCACGTTCATTCCGCTCTTGCTTCTTCTGATATTCCCCGCCAAGCCATCTCCGTCATCTATCGTCCCGATCTGATGGCCAATCTTGCTCCCCCATCCGACTCATCCACTTGCTATCCAGTCCACGTCCCTTAACCGTTCTGTGTGCCCGAAAGACGTGACTAGCCTTCCAGTACCAGTCATAGTTTCTCCCCAACAACCACATTTAATAAAAAGTATGGGCGAAGGGAAAAAGGACAGAACATGAGCATGTAACTGCATTTAGAAGTTATGGGACTTCATCTTATACGAACACTCCAACCACATGAGAGGACAACAGAGCACTTGAAAAGATTAGATTCAACCACTGAAGCAAGAAAACGCACTCAGAGACTCCATCAGGTAGTTAAATGTAGTTGGTGGTCAATTATGACCCCTCCATACCTAAATTGGCCAAGTTCCTTTGTAATGAAATTCTATATATACCCAAAAACAAGATGTAATCAGGGTTGATGGTTGATGTTTTGATGTAAGGTTCAACTTCTGGAGGCTGTAACTATTTTGACGCTTGCAGTGTCTTGTCTTCATTTTCAGCTAATAAAAGCTTCTTTTGCTATTAATTACTCACTTTCCATTTATCTTCTCTTCCAAACTGTGCCTGATATGCTGTATTTGTGAACTCTTTATGTTTAGCATTAGAGTAACTGTCATCCTATCTCTGTGCTAAAATCTTGTATGTATCATTGAATAAGCTATTCAGGTTTCTCTTCTTCTAGTGCCAGAGAGCTGTCATCCTGTCTGTGCATTCGTAGATTTGATTAGGAGACTTCTTTACTGGTCTGTCCATATTCTAGTGTGGTCAGTATTCTCCATATTCACCCAATCTTAAACTGTGAGTAGTTGGTGGTCTAAAGCCTTGTAGTCTGGGGGTGTTCACGCATGTCTAGAGTCAAGCAAAGTAGGAGTGGTTATCTGGCTTGGACAAGCATCATTCCTTCCATTCATCCATTTGAAACAATAAGTTGAATTTATATGTTTCCAGGCATCTCTGAGCTACAACCTAGGAGAGTTTCTTGGAATCCTAACAGTCACCAATTTGTTATTTGGAATTTATACCTACGAACAAGTACATCTTCCCTAAAGAAAGAAAGAAAGAAAGTGGTTTAACCTTTTCCTATAATAGATAGATGAGATGAAAGTGGTTTAAACCTTTTCCTATGATACATAGATGAGATGAAAGTGGTTTAAACCTTTTCCTATAATAGATAGATGAGATGTTACACTTAAAAAAATAGAAAGAAAGTGGTTTAACCTTTTCCTATAATAGATATATGAGATGAAGGAACTTACTTGTGATCTTTCACTTCCTTTGATCTCCTTCGAATTGCTCCTGTCGCTCCTACTCGAATTGAATTTTCTCAATTGGTACCTGTCAATAGAAATAGAAGACGACGAAAATCAAATCATATGATCTATCTACTATAAACAAATAGAATCGATAACATTTAAACGCATATGAATCCTATATATGAATAATAATATGGGAAAGGGAACAAACAACTTTATTGATTATAGAAGGAGGAGTTACACCCAATGTAGTTCGATCCCGTGTCACTCATCCAGCTTAGTCCAAACCCTCATCACACCAATAACACATCAATCTAGCAACATAACGTTACTTGACAAAAAGCTCAAGTCTCAAACCAACAGTATTTCTCTACAATCTTCAAATTCCAGCCCCATGATCACTATGCTGAGTGGTCAATTTATAGGGAAATGCAAGTGGTTTTGTCATAAATTGGGCATTGAATGGTTTTCCAAAATTGGAGTTACTTTCCATGGAGAAAGGGATGAGAGGATAGAGGGTTAATTGATCCATAGCCTATCCAAATTTGAGCCCATAGGATGAGATAAGAGCTGGGAATCCTTCTAGAATGCTCTAGAATCAAGGAATATTCCCAAAATCCTATGCCAATTTTGCTCATTCTCACCCAACGCAGGTCAAAGTGGGCCTAAATGCACTGCAGTGCAAGCTTGAATGGTCCTACCTACTTTGCAACATAGTTACGCCTGACCAAGGCTGCGCTGGTGTCCCAAAGAGGCATTTCAGCAGGGTTTCAAGGTAGGAAACTTTCATGGATGGAAGCATTCAATTTGATGACTTTTCTAAGGCCTTTAGCAACTGAATTAGGGTTTGATGAGCCCTAATTGTATTGATCTAATTGTTGGGAGTGATGTGCCCAAATAGACCTGTTACAAGGGGGCAACGAAAGTTTGCATCATCCTTCAGCTGGTGAAGGACCATCTACCATTTACACCTTTGAAACGGTAGATCTACAAACCAGAGCCAAATATTATGGATCTCTAGTCACTAATGCTGAGGAATCCTCCTTGAGTCAAAATCACCACTGCCTAACGATATTCATATCGAAAGGTCAGTTGCTGATCTTGTGATTCACCCCCCAAAAGGGGCACTTTGTCGTACAACACATAATACATCTGCACGTGCTGCCCATAACTACAATATTGAAGAAGATTTGGCAAAAGCACCATCAGTTATGTTAGCGCTCGAAGTATTACAAACATGTCTAGCACAAAGGAAAGCTCTATTTTTGTCAATTGGCGGTATCGTCCCTCAGGATTCCATGCTTGCAATTTTTGACATGGACAAATGTAAACCTCCCCTTTCACACCAGCTTGCATTTCAGGTGCAAATATTTTCGAAAGGGTGAGGAATACATAGAACTGTCATTGGCAAAGATGCTTCAACTTGTGTCATGTTGGCTTCATGTTGGCTCACTTTGGGTTCTCCAACCCTATCCCCGCCATCTAATTCCCTTAAAGCTTTCGACGGCCACAGTTTCATCCCAAAGGGTTAGCTAGTTAGCTACCCCATCACCTTGAACGGGAAAACGGTAACGGTGGACATCAAAGTCGTAGATAGAAAGCTCAACTATAATCTATTGTTGGGTTGCAATTGGACTTACGCCATGACTACCATTGTGTCTACTGTCTTTCGCATCATCCTATTTCCATTGGATGGAAATATAGTCATAGACAACCAACTGTCCTTTTTCACCCCTGATTATTCCTCATTACCCAGTGGCTCTGTACCCTTAGTGGGTGGTGTACTTGAATCTTACGTCAGTATTATTACCAGTCTATTGAAGGGCTCTTCCCTGATGGGTTGTTTCCCTCTTTCACCACCCGCATTTCCACAGACAGTCTCTATGGTTTCATCCATTCCTCACAAACTGACCGATCCTTGGATCCTCCCAATCCCTTCAGACATTGACACTTACGGAGAACAAATACTGTTGTCACTAGCTAAATTTCCCTACCAAGCCATTCAATCTGCATCCGAATCTCCGGTCACTTTGGTCACAACCATGTTTCGATATCTAATTCAGACACGATGCCTCTTCAAATCCCATCATTTGACTTATTTGAAATCATTTCCTCACCCTATACGACTATCCCAACTTTGGACTCGGAGGGAAACATGGGAAATATTTTAAAGACATTGCTCATCGATATTTCTATCATGACAAGCATCGTAGAAAACATCTAGGTTGGAGCGGATTTTACTCCTGAGGAAATTGCAAGCTTCACTTTCCTTTTTAAGGAATTCCGTGATGTATTTGCTTGGTCTTACGAGGAAATGCCTGACATAGATATGTCTATTGTTGAGCATGAGATCAAGATATACGACAATGCTAAACTGGTCCGCCAATGGCTTTGACCAGTCCACCAGGGAAAATTTTAAGAACCCCCCCTAAATTTACATTTATAATAAATGGGCGAAACTCCATGGTATATAGGAAAAATGGAAGGCGATTTTATCAATAATATGATATGTATATATAATCTTTTGGCGAATCTCTCACCAGGCATGGCGAATATTTTACTTAATTATAAAATCTTGTGTTTATTGAATACACAAATGAAATCATTTCATTTCTTTAAAATACCTTTTGAAATCAAAATTACCGAAATTACATATCGATAATCTAGAGGGTGTAAGATAAAATTCACCCGTGCCATTAACAGAAAGCATGAGAAAAAACCTAATACTATATATAAAACCAAGAAAAATTCAAATTCCACTTCTAGGGACCTCATAACCACCCTGCCAATACACAAGTATGTTCCTGTTTGCAATTAGAAAAATTACCCAAATTACAATCTGTTTACTCCACTTCTAGGGACGTCGTAACCACCCTGCCAATACACAAGTATGTTCCCGTTTGCATTAGAAAAATTACCCAAATTACAATCTGTTTACTCCAGCATATGTTGGAAAGTTATAGAAGGATGACTAGTGCAATCAATCCTTTCCTTTTAGCCCTAGATTTGTTTCAGTTACAGAAGTATAGAAATATACTTGTCTAATGTCTATGCTTTAACCATTCACCTTAAGATGTTTTTACAATATAATTTCCTAAGTCTATTTAATATCTTCATTATCATAAAAACCAACCTATATCCATCTTAACTCCACATCTACCAGTCTTAGGGGGATGAAATCTATTTATCCCTCTGAGCACTTGGTAGACCCAGAATTAAGATGGATCTAAGATAGAATTTCCCCTTTAAATAGTCTATGCTCACATGTATACCATGGGTCAATACCATGGGTTATCATAAACCTGGAGCTTAAAAATTACTATTAGTAATTTATAAAAATTAATAAAATTAATAGTTGATTT
>APFE030198295.1:19285-23912 GCA_000404065.3 Pinus taeda | reverse complement strand
CATACCTCTTTTACAAATATGGTATTTGGCCCATAGGATTCACTTAAATAAAACCTCTTTCTTGAGCCTTCATAAATAGAACGAGGGTTATGGACTAAATATAAAAAGTGGTTTTATTTATTTACCATGCGTCTAGTTTATTTATATTTTTATTTATTTACCATACCTTTTGAGTAAGTATAAAAAGACGTTTTATTTAATTGCCATACCTCCACTTTACTTTTTTATTTGTTTACACCCTTGCATGTATATAAGGTGACTTATGGAGTAAATATAAAAAATGCTTTATTTATTTACCAAACCTCTCATTTATTTATATTTTTATTAATTATGCTTTATTTATTTACCATACCTCTCATTTATTTATATTTTTATTAATTTACCATACCTCTTTTATAAATATGGTATTTGGGCCTTTGGCCAATAGAATTCACTTAAATAAAACCTATTCTTGAAAATGGGCGAATGGATTCACTTAAATAAAACCTATTCTTGAAAATGGGCGAATGGAAGGTTGTAACTCCTAATTTCAAGGGCTAAATTTACCTTTTTTACCCTCTCCCTTAAAATAAGGTGGGCTATTTGAGGTGATTTGTAAAAATGTACTATGATACAAAATATTCGCCCACTAAAAATTTAAAACCCCTTAATTTCGCCAAAGGGCGAACATTCGCCCCTAAAATCACCCCTACAGTCCACCCCCACAAAATGGCAACCATCAAGACTAAGGTAGAAAAGTTGTTACGTGCTGGTTTTTTCTACCCCGTTCCCTTAACAAAATGGGTTTCCAATCTGGTTCCTGTCGATAAGAAAGAAGGAACCATCCATGTATGTGTCGACTATTAGGACTTGAAAGCCACATGTCCGAAGGATAATAAACCGACACTATTCATCGATGACTGCGCAGGTTGCAAATCATTCTCATTCATGGATGGTTTCTTAGGTTACAACCAGATTGCCATACAATCAATAGACCAACACAAAACTTCCTTCATTTTCCCATGGGGAACCTTTGCCTATCGAAAACTCCCATTTGGTTTAAATAATGCTGGAGCAACATTTCAAAGGGCCATGGACTACACGTTTCATGATATCATACATATCATTCAAGCTTACTTGGATGACCTTCCAGCCCATTCCAAGAAGCGAGTGCGTCACATAGATCACTTAAGAGCTGTTTTTCTTAGGTGCCAGTTCTATAACATATGCCTGAATCTGCATAAATGTGTTTTATTTGTCGAGTCTGGACGCTTACTTGGATTCATTGTCTCCAATTATAGGATTAGGGTTGATCCTAACAAGGTAAAGGCAATTACTTAGTTGCCTGAACCACAATCCATTTTGCAGCTCCAACATTTGCAAGGGAAAGCAAACTTCTTACAAAGGTTCATTATAAATTATGCTGAGTTGACAAAAGGATTTATGTGCCTACTTAATAAGGGAGTGCCGTACTTATGGTATGATCAAACTCAATGATCATTTGATGCCTTAAAAAATGCACTTATATCAACCTCACTCCTTAGTGCTCCCAACTATGGGCGCAACTTTCTTCTATACCTGGTAGCCTTGCCATCATCTCTAGGTATGGTCTTGGTTCAAACTCATGATGACCAGAGTGAGCATGTGATATACTATTTGTCGAAAGGCCTGGCTGGGCCCAAACTCAGATATTCACATGTGGAAAAACTATCCTTGGAAGTTGTCTTTGCTGTTAACCGTTTCCGACATTATATACTGCTACGACAGACTACTAACATCACCTTGGAGAATCCCATGAGACACATTTTGTTTCGTCAAATCATTGGAGGGAAATATTCCAAATGGATAGTGATCCTCCAATAATTTGATTTTGTTTTCACTGCTTCCAAGGCGAAAAATTCCTTAGTATTCGCCGAAATTTTGTCGAAGCTTCCCATTGTCGATCCTAACGAGATAGCCCATGATCCACTTCCGGATGAAGATGTCTATCTTATTGACACTACTAACTCTTGGTATGGTGACATTCTTGTCTACCTCCAAGTGTAATGTTTATGCCCCAAACTATCATCAGGTGACCGTCGTCGCATCTGCCACCAAGCACGACACTATTTAGTGCTTAACGATACATTATATCGCTATGGTACTGATACAATTCTTTGATGTTGCCTCACTCATGAGGATGCAGAACATATTTTAAATGACTGCCATGCTAGGGCTACTATTGGCGAACCTTGTTTAAATATTGTATCAAGGCTATCCGGTAGTGCCATCCTTATCAAGTTTTTACAAAGAAAATGTGAGCTCCTCTGGCCCTACTGCACTCAATTATCTCCATCGACCCCTTTTCAAAATGGGGGATAGAGTTTGTAACTTGCAACCCCACTTCCTATGCTACACACAATTATATTATTGTAGCTGTGGACTATTTCACGAAATGGGCCAAAGCCCTTCCCACCTTTCAAGCCGATGGAGAAACTGCAGCGCTATTCCTATTTAATCAGGTCATCTGTCGCTTCGTTGTGCGCCACATGATCGTTACAAACAATGGGTCTCATTTTCAAAATCACATGATATCTGACTTAACATTGTTGCTTGGTTTTGACCAAGATCAATCATCCTCCTACTACCCCTAAGATAATGGTCAAGTAGAGGCCGTCAATGGAATCTTGAAGACCATGATCCATAGGTTAGTGGGGAATCATAAAAACCGCTAGTATTGAATGTTATATCTTGTGTTGTGGGCATACTGAACTTCAATAAAAACTGCTACAAGCTTCACACCTTTTCAACTATCTTATGGCTTGGAAGTAGTTTTACCAATTGAGTGTCATATTCCTTCCTTACAAATCACTGTCGAACTCTTGCCCAACACCACTACCGAAGAAGAGCGCCTGCTATACCTAAATCAATTGGATGAAACTCGGCAAGATGCCGAATTGGCACTCGAAGCCCACAAGTGCCAGGTCAAAGCCCAGTACAAAAAAAAGGTTCAAGCCTCATTCTTACTGAGAGGGAGATCTTGTTTTACACTACGATAAAAAATATGGCCTCTTGGGGGAAGGAACAGTTCAACCCTTATGGCTCCGTCCATATGTCATCACAAAACCCCTCTGAAAAGGGCCATATGAACTTCAGGACTAGAAAGGAGTCCCTCTTGCTGAGCCCTAAATGGGTTCTATCTGAAAAAGTATTATGCCTACTACTGCACTGGGCATGTGATTTGTAATTTTATGTATTTATAAGTTTTGCTTATTTTTGTTGTGACTGCATTTTTTGGTATTTCTTGAAGTATTTGTCTCATACATATTTCTCTTTATGCAGATGTCTTCATTACCCTTAACATACGTAGGATACGTGGATGGTGCCAGTCGTCACACACAACACATTGCATCAGCTGCTTGGGTCATTTACACACCTGAGTTGGAACTATTTTGTTTAGGGGGGAGTCTTTCTTGGTACTGCCACCAACAATATTGCTGAGCACATGTCCATAATTTCACTTCTCACTGAAGCTTCATTAAGGGAAATCTCCAATATGGTGGTCAAGTTAGACTCCTAGCTTGTTGTTATGCAATTAAAAAATCATTATCACGTTTGTAATCCAATCTTGTTACGTCATTATTTAAGGGTATGACTCTTGTAACGTCAATTTGAGGTTATCACATATGAACATATTCCTAGAGAATTTAACACAATTGTTGATTCATTGGAAAACTATGTGTTAGATTGGCATCTGCCTCATTCATTATAGATACATGTGTGAAAGTAAATATTTACACAGTTACAAATTTACAAAAACACTTAAAAAACATTTACATAATAAAATACCAAAATATTTGTAGATCTATCTATCTATCTATCTATCTATCTATCTATCTATCTATATCTATATATATATATATATATATTTATATATATATATATATATCAAATCCAGTCTTTTACATTAGAAAATTTCCCAAAACTTGGGTGTTTTAAGTACAAAATGGCTACTAAGCCTAGCTATAAACACCTGTTGACTATACCACGTGTCTGCTAATAGAGCTTACTTCTCATGAAAAGACAACACTGCTCTAGCTATCCTCTGAAGAGGAAGCAGAAACCTCTCAAGCACACCCACTGTGTGTCGTTGCATATGAGTGGGGGTCTCCCTCATAGGAAGGGGGGAGCACACCCATGCTCAAAACCTCGAAGTTCCTCAGAACCTTGCGAAGACTCTCAGCATCACCCCCACCTTCAGGTAGTTGGCCTCCTCGCCTCACTTGGCGAGGCTCGCCTATAGGTCGTACTGGCGCCACATCTGTGTGAAGCAAAACTCTTCATGTCAATACTTGTTCACCCATAAAATCAACAAAAACATAACATAAACATTCAAAAGCTTAAAAATACTTTAAGTACTCTCAAAATCCTTCTTACCTTGAGGCCCTGAGTTTGTACCAGGTGGAAAAATCAAGTCAGGGTCACTTGTGAAGTCCATGCCCTCATAGGCATAGTCATCGATCATCACAATCTAGCCTCTAAGCCATTCAAAGAAATCTTCTTCAAAAAAATGTCTGATGGGTCCTCGTCCTATGCGAGGATCAAGTGATGCCCATTGACTCTGTCTAGTCTCCCTCAGATTGAGTTTACCTAAGCTCATCTGAGGGCA
>APFE030198295.1:9285-14285 GCA_000404065.3 Pinus taeda | reverse complement strand
GTGATTGGGTACTTATCTATGAATCGAGATTTAAACATTTTAAGGGGAAGTTCCATACTCGTTGAATGGGACCTATTGACCATTGGAGTGGCACCTGATGATTATATGAAGACTCCATTCCCAAGGATGATCTAGATGACACTTGTACCATCAGATATCATCAGTTAAAAAAGTTTTTTAACTCTACTTCTATCTTCTCATCATCTTTCTTATACCCAGATTCCACACCTTGCGATGAATTGTAATAAGTGATACTGTTAATGATGAGTTTTTGAGTCTATAACAGGCCTATGATGTTGGTACTCAATCAACAAACGAGTACACCTTAGAGTGTTTTTTTATCTGGTTAATTATCCCTTCTTTTTTAGAGGCAGATAATTTTCTCGGTTTTTCACTCATTTTTACCCCAAAGCCGAGGTGACAGTTTGAAGGTTGAGCCCCTAATACATTTTAGTGTCTAGAATCGATTTATATTACCATACTAGATCACACAAAAAATTTTGTGGAATTTGGTTAGGTCTAAGTAGTCTTTTTAATTTTTTTTTAGATTTCTCGCAGGTCAAAAATATCAAATAAAATTGTATTTAAATTGTAACAAGTATAGTCTAGAGAAGTTGTATGGGGTATGAGTAATCAAAATTTCACCTTTCACCTTCAAATTTCTACTATGACACACTTTGATAGGTTAATAATGTGTTTTGGACCCTCAAAACCCACATTTCCTAAGTTTAGTGGAAATTGTGGCATTAAATTAAGCCATAAATTAAATAAATGGAGAAAAATAAATATCCACACATGCTAAATGTTGTGAAAATGAGGTGGGAAATTATAGGGGAGTTAAAGTGAAGTCCCAAGGTGGTGTGTACTCTTAAAATCAAAGAAAGGACATGTGCTTAAATAAAATCGAATTTCTGACATTTAAGGAGAATGCTGCTTACTTGGAAATTCGAATTTGTGAAGTTAATGCACATTTGGGAGAATTTGGGAGAGTATTTGATGGAGATTTTTGTGGAAAATTGTCCCCACATGGGTTACCACCCATATGCACTTGTCATTCTATCATAAAATTTGAATTTGGCACATAAGAGAATAAGAAAATGATGTCCACTTGCCAAAATTCGATTTTTACACTTGGCATTGGAGCTCCATTCAACAAATTCGAATTTGTCTTTGGGATTGTCACTTCATGCCACTTGTTTAATCACTTCTACATTGGGATTGGCTCCAATTCCATTTGTCATTGTCATTATTCATTGGGATTTGCTCCCAACTCTTTATGTAATAGAGCCATGGGCTCTCACATTGTATCATGTAATATGAGCTATTGTGCTTGAGGAGACTCTGCAGGATTGTATTCACTACTTGCAATATAATACAACAGTCTTTGGGGTAAAGTGTAATGGTGTTCTTCTCCTTGCATGTGTGGTAAATTCTTGACTTGTTGTTATGCTTCTATTTATTTCCTCATGTCATTATTTCTTTCATGCTTGTTTCAAGTTATGTTAGTATGTAACTATCTCATATTAGCATAAGAATTAATTATTTTCTTTAGGAAAATAAATCTTCTAGTGGATAATAGATGTATCTCTAGGAATTTTTTCCATTGCACTTATTTAATTTCATGTCGATTTAATGATTTGTGGTGAAGTTTTGTAGATGAATCATTATTTGATCAAGCTTTTCAAGCATGAGGGAAAAATCTCGGAGGAATCAACCCATTCTTGAAAAATAGTCAAGGAAAACCCACATGTTTTGAATTCCAAAGTCTCATCTATATCTTATTTGTGTCTTGTAGGGATTCTTTCAAGTTTCTTAAAGCTTTTATTTCTCCATGAAAATATCAAACTTGGAAAAATTTATTTTTTACGTATTGTACTTCATTTATCAATATCTGGCTATTTCAAAGAGCTAAGTCATGTCTAGTCAAAGAGGAGAGCTTGTTCATACTCTTTGGCCTAGCCTCTTGTAGATTATTTTTGTAACATAATTTTTTGTCATCTTGGTCTAAAATTTGAGTTATTTTTGTATCCTTTTGAGCAAGATAGTTTCCATGCTTTGATTTGTAGACTTATTCATCTTGAAAGCATTTATAATATCTTGTGCTAACAATTTAGTGTTTCACTTTTCAGGGTTATTTTGGCTTTCCATTTGAAAGCATTTTACTTCATTTTAAGCAAAATTCAATTTCATTTCTTAAAGAGAAAATACTTGGAAGGCACTGGTTGTTTATGTATTTCATGCTTATCTTATGATGGTTATTGCTCATAACAATTTTTTTTCTTATAAATCTTAAAGAGATAATCTGTTTAACTCTAACAATTCTCCTAGAACCTCACATCCTTTTTAAATTAAATTTTCATTAGGGACCACCCCCCTTAGCTAACCTAGGAGATAGCTCAAACTGAGAGAGTCAGGATTAGTGTGACAACCCCTTCTCTGAGTTCCCTGCCACCAACCACACTTTGTGGGATTGAAGGCTTTTCTCACTGACTTGTAGGTAGGTGTAGGCGGCAGGGTCAACATGATCATATGAGGTGATTCAATTTTTCAACAATGGGGCTGTAGAAGTAGAAACTATCAATGGGCGATATTCAGTTTTCCTTGTGAATGGGCATAGGCGTCAAGTGTATTTTTAGCCCATCACAAAGGAAGACTTCATGCAACAAGTGCAACAACAATCTGAGCTTCAGTTAGTAGGTGGCTATGCTAGCCTATTGTAATCTGATTTCTTCTCTTTTGAAATAAAATTTAAAGAAAATACAAAAAAATTATATAATAATTAAAAGAAAAAATTTAAAAAGGAAAAAGATTTTTTTTTTCCTGTAATTGTGAAAATTAGTTCTATTGACATGATTGCAGAAGGATCAACCTGGAAACCAACTTTTTGGTAGGAATATTAGTTATAATAAAATGGGAATGTTGCTTGATCTTTAGATGTATTAACTGTCACCAGGAAGAAGCAGGTTCAAGTACAGGAGCTAGGCCCTTATCCAAGTTTGGGATAGTTGGCACGAAAATTTTTATTCAGGCAACACTCAATTCCCACTACATTTATTTTATGGATCAACACGATACAAGTAGATGTCAGGTGAAATTTTTTCCTTCTTCTATTCCCATTTTCGTAAAAAAAATCCCCTTATTTTCTTCTTTTATCCCATAAAGTTTACCTTCCTTTTCTTCAAAGAAATTTTCCCTATCCAATTTCGTATTTCCCTTGTTAGGTCCTTATAATACTAGTAATGCCCCCATTACTATTGTAGTTGTATCCCTTATTAATATTGTTGTGCCCCTATTGTCCCCATATTGTTATTACTGTGCCCCATAGAATCCCTCTATTGTTATTTTTGTGCCCTTTTATTATTATTGTTAGGTTGGCTTGGTTATATTGTGACCCCTTAGACTCCTATATATAGAAAGGAGGTTTTGTTATTTGTATCATCCAAGAATTGTTCATTTGTATAATATAAAGGAGGTCCCCTCAAAGAGGCTGAATTCTAAGGCATTCAACTATCTTTTCTATCTTTTTGTGAGCTGGTTTCATAACATTTGGTATCAGAGCTTTGGATTCTAGGGTTTCGCTGCTCCAAATAGGTCATCGTGGCATTTTCACTATAACTTTTGTCTGTGACGTTTAAGAAGTGAAAAAAAAACCCATTTGAGACGTAATCAAGCTAAACCTCGAGTCTGAATTTCAGATATTTTCACACTATATTTGCGGAGACAATATCTGAGGAAGTTGGCCTTTTTGCAGACTCTTGAATTACATTCCAAATAGGTGACCTTGGGAAAATCGTCATAACTTTTGTTTCAAGCATCAGATTGAAATTTTGTAAAAAGTTACAGAAAGAGGACAGACTTTAGTTTCTTGTGTATATTTTTCAGATACTAAGGTCAAAACAGTGACATGTGACACTTCATACAATTTTTCTCTTCTGGAAAGGTCTATAATCAGGTCATCTTGGGATATTGTGCATAACTCTGCCTTGGAGAATCTAAATTCGATCAGACTGGTGGCAATGGAAAGAGGACACAGAGGGATACTGCAAGTCGCAATTTTAGAATTGGATGATCTAAATTTATAGAGATACATTAGATTCAATATCAAGCTCCTACAAAGTGAAAAAAGGTGTGTAGTTTTTTATTTTATTTTTTGCATAAGCTTGGTTTGAAAAATTAGTTTGAAGGAATTCAAAGGGCATAATAAAGCATTATTATCGGTAATTGATGCCTCGAGGAAGAAAATGCAAAAACACCTAGTAAGCAACCTGAAAGTTCTAGCATGACTCATGAAGAAGAGGAAGAAATGCAACATGATATATCAAAATTACGAGACCAAGTGCAACAAGTGTCACTTGCACAAAAAGGAACAAAATCTAAGATGAATGGTTTAAAGAAAGATGCAGAAGCTAAGATGGATGGTTTAAAGAAAAGTGTAGAAGCTAAGATGGATTGTTTAAATAAAGGTGTAGAAACTATGATGAATGATGTGGAAGCTAAGATGAATGACGTGGAAACTAAGATGGATGGCATGGATGATAAGATGGAAGAATTGAAGATAAATTTAACAAAGTTTCTATAAGAAATGCTTACAAATGGTGAAGGGTAGTAAAGGAAACTCATGATGAGAACAAAATAGATGTTAATCATGATTTCATAGACTCTAATGTTGGATCGAAGACCCACCATATTCCAAAAATCGTTATGAGGAAGTTTGATGGCAAGGATCCTGCAACATGGATACTACAGATGGACCAATTTTTCGATCTCAATAATGTCCAAAACACACAAAAGGTACGTATTGCAACTTTATATTTGGAACCAAATCAGTTTGTATGGTATCAATGGCTTTGCTCTCGTAAACAAATTATCACTTGGGCAATTTTTACGAAATAAATGACAGCACATTATGAGGATACAAAAAGCAACATCTTTTTTAGCCAATTGATAAGTCTCAAACAAAAGGGTTCAATAATGGAGCACATTGAGGAGTTCCAAAAATT
>APFE030198277.1:0-15806 GCA_000404065.3 Pinus taeda | reverse complement strand
AGCTAGGATTTTCATTGCAAAAAGAAGATTAAACGATTGTTTATCATCTTAGATTGCATTTTAGGAATTATATATCTACATCATGTGGTGAACCTAAAAGGAAAATTTATTAAGAAAGATCAACTCTAAAATAAATTCAATGAACATAAAAACGCTTTAGAACCTAATGCACAACATTTAGAAGTCTAGGCTAGAGACGTATTCTGGCGTCGTAAAGCCTAGTAACTATCACTTTCATTGTTGGTTGGGTGATTCCTCCTCTTTGAGATGACAAGTGCTAGTACGGACTTGTGCTCCCACGTACCGTTGAATATATATTGGGAGACCACAATAGGCTATATCCTTTATCCTTAGGAAGTCGTGTCTACTGCCCTATCGATCGCAATGCACTAAACACAGCATTCGAGAAGATTGACTGTCGTACCATAAAAATTATTCTGCAGTTTTGTGATTGGTTTAGTAATTCCTCTGTCTAGATTTCCTGAGTAGTCTCTTTCGTTCCTTTTCAGACTCCTTAAAGGAAAAGTTCCATCTGAGCACTTGTCACTTCAGGTTCATTAAAAATTGAAGGCGACTAGAGTCATCTTTTTCTTTTTCTCGACTCTTAAAAATTGAAAAAGCGAGTTGTGTCAAAGCGTCTAAAATTCATTTAATTTGGAATCATTTTCCCCTTATTTTGAGTTGATCGAGTAATCGACAATCGTGGAAGAAAGTCAATCGAAACCTCGTCGTTCGCAGAGACTTATGAGTTAACCGTCTTTGACTGCCACAAACGAAACTATTCCGGACAAAGCGAATTCGTTTAACCAGATCGAGATCCCCTGGTTTGGTTATAACAAGTACTCCGACATCCTCAGAGACTCTGGTTACTCCGAACGTTTCTAGTATCCCTGCCTCTACAGAAGAAATTCCGCAGCCACAAAAGGAAATTACAACTGATCCTAGTGTGACGGTAAACACTTATATTCCTGAATCGACTCCATCTACAGCTGATTTGGAAAGTGTTACTCCCCAAATATCTATTGCTGCAGAAGCTATACCTTCTTCCACCTGGATTGATTGCAATAGAAAAGATTGTGGAGGATCCTCCATCTAGCGCTCCATCGTAATTTGGAGCTGGGATCACCCTATATCCTTCTTCATCAGAAGTTAGTCTCCCGTCATTGGAAGTTCCTGAAGAATCACTAGGAAATCTTTTGGATAGACTAAATATGTCTGAATAACCGTCGAAATCTAGGACTGTGTCATCTAATACAGCAGTGGCAGAACTTCTTGCTACTACTCCGAAAAAGTTCGCCGACGTAACATTTGTCCCAACTAGCTCTCAATCGCTGGATGGAGTCCATCCAAGGGCCGTTTCGACAGTATGGTCTATTCCCGTTTGTTCGTTCGGAATAATATCTAGAATCTCTTATGCTGAGTCTCAGCAAATTGATCCTTCGCGGTGTCAATTTGGGTAGTCCAGTCCCCAAAGGAAAGTCATTCCTTTGAGCACTGGATTACTATTGTATGGGGGGTAGTATACCCTTTCATTGTCTCCTTTGGGAGAACAACCATACAAGAGTTCACAACAGAATTCATTGTCTCCTCTGGGAGAACAACCATACAAGAGTTCACAACAGAATTCAGGTTATGCCGGAATTACATCTAGTGGTTGGGTGCCAATACTCCCTCAACAACCAAGAGTTTTATACTCAATGCAACAAAGTATACCTGTGTCAAATATCCACACTACGCCAGCTATTGTGACAGTGTCGCAAGTACAAGAGTTGCCTGCTGTATGCCAACCTCAAGTTTCTTAGGTCGTAATACAACAACCCCTTGTCTCTGCGACACAACCACAATCGCCGACTAGTGGTTCCTTAACTTGAATGGCCCAGGCTCAAACGAGTACCATTACCCCTCATCTTGGTCAAATGGCCAGTATTGGACAATAGCACATGGCTTCACAACCATGTCTGGTGCAATATCAACAATTGTAATTCCAACAAGCTTACCGAGGATCTGAGCAACAAATCTTTGCAAGTAATGGGCAGCTGTATATTCAAAATGGTCAACATCAATCATATCATAATGGTTATGCCCATCAACCTTACCAAAGTTACCAGCATCAAATGCATTATGATGGTATGCAAAGACCAACTGCTCAGGCGATCCCATCTTATCCTGGGCATGCTTCACTGAACCTAAATCAACAGTTTCCCTTCGTGGTGACTTTAGAGTTACCGGATCTAAAACGAACGATCCAATTGCTTACGCCCCTTGGTGCCTGGTGATTCTGCATAAAATTCCGTCAGATATTCCTAAATTTAATGGAAATCTGGGTGAAGACCTGTCGAATCATATGATGACCTTTCATCTGTGGTGTTCATCCAACACTCTCAACGATGACTCGATCAGGCTTCACCTTTTTCAGCGAACGTTGACTGGTCTGGCAGCAAAATGGTATTGGAATTGCTTAGAGCATCATTCGATAACTTCATTAGAGCATAATTGCCACAACCGTTTTAACCCATTTTCAACTACCCATAAGGCATGAAACGGGAACAGAGCTTCTTACCAATTTCAAACAAACGACGACCACTCACATATCCGATCATATTCATGAGTGGCGACGTCGTCGTAGAATGGTGAAAACATATGTTCCTAATCAGCTGCTAGCTGAATGGTTTATTTAGTCATTGTTACCTTCTATTACAGAAGATGTGGCAAAAGGAGGAGTCGTCATTGTAGAGCAAGTCATTGCTCGTGCGCAATATCTAGACTTGATCTATACTCAGTCTGGCACGCTCTACGACAAAATCCTTGATGCTCCTAGACTGGAATTCTCCATTCCTCCCCCTCCTAAATCAAACAAAGACTCTCATGCTGACGATGGTGTGATAGGTATGACTAGCACGAAAACCGTAAAGGTTACATCAAAGAAGGCTTGTACGGTTTCAAGTCAAAATGCAAATGAGGATCTTCTCGACTCAGAGGTAAATGCCGTGTCGACTGAAAAAGGCAAAGAACCGAAGCAACTAGGAGGCAAGAAGAAAAAGAAAGGGACGAAGAAGAAACAGGAGGATTCGTCTCTTGAAAAATTTCTGCAAACCCTTCAAGAGATAGGAAACCAAGTCATCCATGCTTTATATGTGATGAGGATCATTGGACAAGAGATTGTCCACATAAAGCCAAGCTTAGAAAATTCTTAAAGAGTTCAAAAACCTCGGCAGTATTGACTGATCCATTTCTGAATCCATGAACAAATCTGGTTACCAGTGACAATGATTCCCCGTCCCAAGTGCTAATGTTGTCTGTTTTGAAGCAGCAAAATAATGCTTTGATATCGACAAGGAATAAAGATTACGGGAATCCACAACTGTCGAAAAACAAGGATAATGATCAACCTGGTAGTTCGACAACAACTTCGACCGAAGTTGTGCCACCCATCATCCCTGAGCTAACGATAAAGCCGCCAAAGGGAGTAGTACACAAATCGACATTTAATCCTTGTGCCAGAGCAGCACAACATTATAATATAGTGGAGGATCTGGCCCAATCGTTGTCCACTATGTCGACACTTGAGGTACTGAAAAATTGCCCCTCCCAAAAGCGGACTTTATTATCAGCGATAGGTGGGATTGACCCAATGGATTCCAATCTTGTGGCCTTTAATCACAAAGGATATGACCCTCAGTTACCAGCTCAACTAGCTTTCCTTATTCAAGTGAAAGCCCTCAACAAAACTGTTCATCGAACAACTATTGATGAGGGGGCATCTACATGTATCATGTCGATGAGTTGCTTGAAAACTTTGGGATCTCCACCCTTGTCACGATCGTCGACGACATTAAAAGCATTTGATGGATGAACATACACCCCATACGGGATTTTAAGTAACTTGCAAGTCGAATTGGGGGGAAAAACAATAGAAATTGATGTTGAAGTTATCAATGGAAACTTTGATTACAACATCCTACTGGGAAGGCCCTGGATATATGCTATGGTTGCCGTTGTGTTGACCTACTTCAGGAAGATTTCATTTCCCTTCAAAGGAGGAATTACAATCGTTGACCAACAAACTTTTCTCCCCAATAGTTCACAAGTTACGGGAAGCATTCCGATGATCCATGGAAGCCCTCATTCACTTCAAAATATCGGAGTAGGCCTACTAAAAGACCCTACATTGATGGGGACTTTTGCACTACCGCTTCCAAACAATCTGGTGGAAGTGGCCACAGTGGGAACCTGCAATATGGTATCTTCTATTCAAAAGATGTCCAAAAACGATATTAGCGTGGATCATCTACAGGTATTGCCTCCAAGCCCAATAGAAATATTGTAGCAATCAATGTTTTCGGCATGGGAGGCAAACCCAAATCAATGCTCATAAAGCGTTTGGATAGATAGGTCTAAGGAATATGGCACCCCTTCATATCCTTGGTCGCAAGTACATTCTACAGACGAAGGAATTGTTCAGTCAATGATGATTGACGGGGCACCATGGGAAAATTACCACCATCATTCCCATCTTCTGGATTGTAAGGAAGATAGTTCCAGTGACCTTGATCATCCTTCAGTTTTTGACTTTCTATCAAATACTATAAATATGGTGGATTCTGAGCGAAACCTGTCTAATATTGAAGAGACTATCGCCATAAATATCTCGGCCAAAACAAATGTTGTAGAGAATATTCATGTCGGAAAATCTTGTTCTTCTTCAGAACTGGAAATATATTATGCTCCTTTTCACGAGTTCAGAGATGTCTTTTCCTGGTCATTTGATGAAATGCCAGGCATTGACTCGAGCATAGTTGAACACGAAATTAAGATGTATCCAGATGTCAAACCGGTAAGACAATGGCTTCGGCAGGTGCACCCCAAGAAAGCCGCTGCCATCAAGGCGGAAGTTGAAAAACTCCTCCATGTTGGTTTTATTTACCTAGTTCCTCTAACCAATTGGGTATCGAATATTGTTCTTGTTATGAAGAAACAAGGAATGATTAGAGTGTGCATCGATTACAGGGATGTAAATCAAGTTTGTCCAAAAGACAAATATCCTACACCCTTCTTTGACCAGATAATTGATGAATGCATCGGATGTGAAATCTTTTCATTTATGGATGGATTTTCTGTGTATAATCAAATAAATATCCGCCCATAGGACTAGTCAAAGACTGGATTTATTTGTCCGTGGGGCACATTTGCATATCGCAAGGTACCCTTTGGTTTAAAGAAAGCAGGGGCAACATTTCAGAGGGCAATGAATTATGCCTTCCATGACATCAAGAACATCGTTCAATCGTATCTCGATGATCTTCCGGCTCATTCGCGAAAGCGGACCTATCATCCGCAGCATTTGAGAGAGATATTTCTACATTGCAGGCACTACAAGATACGACTCAATCCACACAAATGTGTGTTTTGTGTCAGTTCTGGTCGTTTACTTGGCTTTGTGGTCTCAAAGGATGGAATTCGTCTCGACCCCTGCAAGGTTCAGGCAATCATTGATTTGCCTCCACCTTCAAATTTGCTTCAGATTGAGAAACTCCAAGAGAAAGAAAAATTTATGAGGAGGTTCATTCCAAATTACGCCGAACTTGCTAAAGGTTATACTCGTCTGTTGAAGAAAGAAGTACCCTTCATCTGGGATCAGGTCGCACAAGCTTCCTTTGATGCTGTAAAGGAATCCCTAATAAAAGCATCATTAATGTATGCTCCTGATTATCAAAAAGACTTTAACTTGTATCTGGCTCCAGCAGATACGGCCATAGCAATGGTTTTAGTTCAAGAAGACGATGGAATTGAACATCCTATCTATTATTTAAGCCGAAACTTAAATGATACAGAAATCAAGTACTCATACGTTGAAAAGCTAGCTCTCGCAGCTGTTCAAGCCATACAGAGATTTCGACACTATATCCTCTTTCGAAAAACTACCATTTTGTCAAATTGCAACCCAATGACTTACATATTGTCACGACAGTTGCTGGGGGGAAAATATTCAAAATGGGTAGCAATATTACAAGAGTTTGATCTGGAATTCATAAAATCCAAATCAAATAAATCCCTGGTTTTCGTGGAGTTATTATTTGATCTCCCATCGTCATCCAACAATGCAACATCTGAAGAAGCAATTGTGGATGAATCTTTGTTTCTGATATCATCAAGCAATCTGTGGTATGGAGATATAATAATCTATCTCCAAACCCAAACATATAGTTCTAATACCTCCCGCTCAGAACAACGACATATTCAATACCAAGCAAAAGGCTACATAATCGTTAGTGATATGCTTTACCGTCATGGTATCGATACAGTTTTGTGGAGGTGCCTCAGCCATGAGGAGGCCGAGAAAGCCCTGAATGATTGTCATTCAGGCGCATGTGAGGGGCATCAATTTGGCTATGCTACGACACAAAAGATTTTATGAGCAGGATAATTCTGGCCAACAATGTTCAAAGATTGCATAACTGCAGTTAGTAGTTGCCATGCCTATGGAATCTTTGATAGCAAAACCAGAATACCACCCGCGCCTCTGCAACCAGTAGTTGTTGTTGGTCCATTCACCAAATGGGGCATAGATTTCATGACATGTAACCCCACCTCAGCTGTGGGGCATGGGTATATCATAGTCACAGTAGACTAATTTACAAAATGGGTTGAGGCGATTCCTACATTAAACAACAGAGGCGAAACGACTGCCCTTTTCTTTTTCAATCATATAGTCTCCAGATTCGGCGTTCCATAGGCCATAGTCACAGATCATGGATCACATTTTGCAATCACATGATGGTTGAGTTGGCTGCCAAATTAGGACTATCCCACAATAGCTTTACTCTGTATTATCCACAAGCTAACGGACAAGTTGAAGCAATCAACAAGGTCCTGAAGCGCATGCTACAAAGGATGATTGGAGTCCATAAACGGAGTTGGCAACTGATCTTGTACTCGGCCTTGTGGGCATACCAGACATTAGTGAGGAATGCAACCAGGTTTACACTTTTCATCTGGTATATGGCCTGGAAGTGATCTTACCAATTCAGGCAAAATCTCGTCCCTCAAGCTCACAATCAACCTTCTCGCTGGAACTTTAGAAGAGGAGGATCGTTTCTTGGAACTAATCCAATTGGATGAAACCTGTCATGATGCCGCTTTGGCTAATGAAGCCCATAAGAAATGATTCAAGGCACAGTTCGACAAGAATGTCAAACCCCGTGTCTTCTTAGAAGGTGACCTGGTCCCGTGTCTTCTTAGAAGGTGACCTGGTCTTACTTTACGACTAGGAGTCCGATAAGTTGGGAGCAGGTAAGTTCAAGTCTTTATGGATGGGTCCCTATATTGTTAAACATGTATTAGCAAAAGGAGCCTACGAGTTAGTGGATTATGATGGGATTCCACTGGCACAACCCCGCAACAGGTTGTACCTTAAGCGTTACTATGCTTGACTCAGCGTAGTAACCCCTATGCTTTTCTTACATTTTTGTTTATGCTAAGGTTAATTGTTTTGGTTAGGTAATCCACTTTTTCCATTCATTGTAGTTTTCAAACCTATGGGAATCATTTGTTGGATATGCCAATGGAGCGAGTCGTAATTCGCGGAACCTATCTTCTGCGGCTTGGGCCATCTTTGATCCAAGCGGTGAGTTAGTGAGTTTCAAAGGGGTATGTATTGGTCAGTCAATGAACAACATCACTGAATACAGTGCGTTGTTAGAACTCCTCTCTTGTGCCATCACACATGGCATACACCAAATTGTCGTCAGGCTAGACTCACAACTCGTCATTCTACAGCTCACTGGTATCTACTCTGTATGGAATCCAACTATCTATCGCATGTTCCTAAGGGTCAAGATTTTGGAAAGAAACTTTGATTCTATTCAATAAGAACATATTTCAAGAAACTTAAACACATTAACATACTCATTGGCAAATTATGTGTTGGATAGACATTTGCGACATTTATAAAAAGAAGAATTTCATCAATGTTTGCATGAGGATAATGT
This sequence comes from Pinus taeda, assembly GCA_000404065.3. Lineage (NCBI taxonomy): Eukaryota > Viridiplantae > Streptophyta > Pinopsida > Pinales > Pinaceae > Pinus > Pinus taeda. The sequence goes on along the minus strand of APFE030198277.1, from coordinate 7,818 downwards.
AACTTAACCAAAATAAAGCTCTAAAAATCAAAAATATATATATAACTGTTTATGGTTTATACATAACGTTCTACGATCAAGACAAAATCGGTCAAATGACCCAAAACTCAAAATGCTAGGGGGCACCCTAGTCTAATGATGCTAATGATAACAAGTCACCGCCTGTGCAATCATGCGTAAAAGCCTAGTCCATCGACTCGGCACGCGAGTAGTATGTCACTGCAACCTCAGAGGCAGCTCATCAGTCCTCACGTCCGGAATACCAAGAGTGAGACCCTCGACCTGGTACTACAATTCTGAAAGAGTCTTGGCCACATCAAGGTCGTGAAGGATAGCCCTACCCATAGCCTCTCCTGCAGGAGCGGCAGCTGGTGCTCTCAGGCGTACTGCTGGTCACATTAGTCCAATATCTGCATGAGTACATGAGTTTTGATTAGCCTTAATAAAAGAAAGCATAAGAACATTATAAGAACAATGAACAAAGATATGGTTAGAGATTCTACCTATAGCACTGCACTGCTCGCCAGCCGGCAGCACCAAATCTGGGTCACCCCAGAAATCCATACCAGCATGTGGACACTCAGCATAAACCATCTCCTGATGGTTGAACCACTCAAAGAAGGTATTAGAGAAAGAAACCTGGGACTAGCCAGCATGTCGGGCCATAAGGTCAACCCATCTCTACATTCGTGGCTCAGTCGATGGAGGTAAACCAAGTGAAATGTATTGCGGCTGCATCAGTGGGATCTTTTCCAAGGCGAAAGCGGTCAAAATAGAACCATAGCTAAAATTCTTGGATCTTCCATTTTTCACCTTGGTTAGTTGTTCTTTCATCATACGGAGTACTGCATCACGCTAGTTGGACACCTTTGGTTCGAGGCATTCCAAAGTGTATTGCATATAGGACCTGTTAGCCACGTGAAGAGCCGCACTACCAGCCAGTCTATCAAAAGTGAACAGAATGGTCCTAAAGGACTGGTCAGTGACATCTTGGATGTTGATCTTGCCATCCCTACTTGGTTGAGATCCCTCTCTACAGTACCGGTGAATGTAATCTCTCACGGATTCACCCCCACGGGTGGAACCTGATAGTGAGAGAGGGGCACCACGCCTTGATAAACCAGTCAAAAAATAGATGTCCACGAGAGTCAAGGGGATAGATTTGCCTCTGATCTGGAACACCTAGTTGGTAGGATCCCATGCATCAAGGAAATATTGCAACAAGCTGATTTGTTGCCTCATGCTAGAGATGCGGAAAAACTTGAGCAGACCACAGTTCTGCAGTGCAGTTACCGTACCCGGATTATATAAAGAAACCATGTCCTCTTCTTCATGCTCATGTTCTCGCCATGTAAGAACCATTTTCCTCCAATGAATCTCTGAAAAAAACAAGAGAAGAGTCAAGGTCCTGATTTGGCAAAAAATAGGCAAAATTTCCATGAGAAAACAGTGCAAAATCTTCCCTCCTTGCGCCCATCGCACCCCAGCAGTGTACTGGGTGAGATGCATACTGAATGGCCAATGGCCAGGCCAGTATGCATCGTACTTTTCGATATAGGAAGGGTGTGATGGAGCCAAGGCGAATTTTTCAAACCCCAGGGGCTCAGAAAATAGGGAAACATGCTCAAAATTCAAAAAGGAAGGAACGCAACTGAAGAATTCAGGTTTAGCTCTTACCTGGTCTAGACAACGTCGAGAATCATCCATAGAATCTCCCAAAATCAGCTAGTGAAAATCAAGGGGGAAAGCACCTCCAAAGCTCCAACAAACCAAAGTTCAAATGAAATGGTAAAATGAGAGGTAAAAACCACTTTTAAATTATGTTTCATGTAATTCGAGTAAGGTATTAGTGTTTTAACTCATTTTTCAAGCATGTGTTTTCATTTCTAATCGGTTTGATGAAGAAATTGAACAGGTAATACGACTGTTGAAAGAACAAAGTGCTAACGATGAATCAAATAATCAATGACCATTATCATGAGTAGTTTTATGTGAAGTTCAAGCTCGTTAAAAATTAAACCTAAGAAATGAGCAAATGTTTCCCCCAGAGTTTAAGCTCATTTAAAAATGAACCAATCTCCGGTAAATAACCATTGTGAATGCATTATCATCAGCTTTTGAGCCTTGGTCGTGTTCCCATCATCACCTCCACTCAGTTTTAGCCGATCATACGCCTCCATTTGATTGTTTACCCTTTTTAGGAACATCTACGACGAGTGATCTTGTTAGCCATCCTTGTGACACTATCGTGACTGGAAAATTCCAAACCTTACCTGGAATCAGTTGCTACCCGAAATTATCACTTGTTCCTAAAAAAGAGAGTCTCCTTTAAGCTCTTTTCATTTGACTTGTAAACTATGAAAATATTGCCGAGAGATTGGCCTCTCCAGCTCATTAAAACTATCAGAAGTGCTATCCCTCGTCTAGATTTTAATCTTTTTGGACCCAGGGATTATTACACAAAAAGATCGAGCGCCTGTCTTGTTCGGCTCGTTAAAACTATCGAAAATTCATCCCTTTCATATTATTTTATACTTTTTCAGACTTAAGGGATTATATGACGAAAAAAGATTATTGGAGATTCCTTTCCATCCCTTTTCAGACTATCTAAAATTGAAAAAGGACTGAGTTATCATTGTCATTAAACTTGTTAAAATCAATAGCGACAAACTTTTCCATATAAGACAAGAACGAGTTTCACTGTCGCTAGGCTCGTTAAAATATAGCGACGGGTTCGCCCGAAGGGCAGATTATAGAACAAGCATATGTTATCCTCCTCAAGCTCGATAAAAATAAAGAGGTACTGGTCAGTAATGACTAGGGAAAAATTGGGAAGAAAACTTGAAGAAACTTTATTGGTAGCAAGTCGTTCTTGAACATGACACTTTCACTCCATGTCTGAGTCGGGTTGGGTTTTTCGGTTCACCAGTCATATTACCATTGTTCCATCGCACCATCCATTTTTGAGGTTAACACTACCAATCCATTTTAGCGTCACCGATATGTTCAAGAGAAGTCGCTCAGAGAATTCACCCGTGTCTCATCCGCTACAATACATTCACGCTCCATTCTTTCATGACCGCCACACTGAACCTTGTATCATCAGACCATTTTCACCTCCACAAAATCATTTTCTCCATTCCATGTCTTAGATGTGGGATTCATTAAGGCCCTCCTACGATGGGTCACTTCTTGTCGACATCAGCTCACTATCCAAGAAGTCGACCTAGGAACAACCCTTTCAGTACTTTGAAGCTTGCATGCCTCAATGGCAAGTTTCTCACTTCCGGCAACAGGTTTACATCAATGGCCTTCGACCGAAATATTTTACGCGGTGTTCGACGCCAAGTCCCTTTTCCACACCACGTGAATTGTACTGTCATACCTTGAGGGTCATCATCATTATTGGTGATTCCTCTCACGCCTGTTAACAACTTACATCATTAGCTGGTAATCAGGCGATGTCTTTCCATGTTCGACTCCAGAACATCTTTCACATGGATCGACTTGTACTCCAGGCGAAGATTGAATGATTTTGAAGACCCTGGATCTCCGGGTTGCGATATATTCAAGGAAATAAAGACATCAAATGTACATCATCGCTGAACAGATAATCATTCGAATCAAAGGATGATGGCTCCATCTGAATCAGTAGTCTATCACACAGACGGTTGTCTGTCCTATGTACATGAAAATGAATTTATAAATTTGAGCATGGGAAGGTCCACCTCAGCTAGATCATGAAAAATATTATGAAGATAATGTATTGTATTGTATCTTATTACAGGTCGCCTTCCAGTTTGGAAAACCTCGGATCCTCATGAGAAAGCATTTCACCCGCCATCAAAAGATTAACGACTTCATGCTTTAGGGGGAAACTGTTATAGACATTTCTGGGCATTACAACCCCAATCATATATGTCCATAAACCAAGGGATTCTAAGTCCCTAAAAGTGTTTCTTCACACCCTAAAGGAACAAGGTCAGCTGATTACATCATCTCCCAGAAGTTCTCCATGGAAAACTGCTCAGAACTGGTCAAAGTTGGACCATACAGGCTGCTCAGTGCTAAGGGTGCGGTGCATCTCACCTGCTAAGTGCAAAAAGTGTGATGCACATTGGATAGCCCTTTTGTAGGGTGCGATGAGTGAGAGTAGACAAATGGCAGAGACAGTTTGGAAGGTGGATGATCATGGAATCTTCCAGAAACTTCTCCTGTGACACTTGGCTCTCTGAATTCGCCCAGGGATGAGTAAGAGATGATGAATCTCCAAGTGGAACCAAGAAATATCAGAGAGAGGACACTAATCAGAAACCCAGCAGCTGACTCACCCCCCTGCAAACATCTATATATCGATCCCTCATCACAGAGATCTAGATGCTGGAATCTTGTATTTTGTAAGGAAGTGTTGTTGGTTTCTTGGTGGAACGTCATAGTGTTGGGTGATCTAAGCTTTTCATGAGGTGAAGAAGGGCTTTCATGTTGGGAGGATGACGTTGGGTCAGAACAATAAGTTGTAATCCTCTTTGCTATTCTTTCTATTAATAAAGCTATTTGAGTTTTCCTCCACATGCTTGTATGTTTGATGATATATGCATTTGTGTGGTCAATATATATCTGGTCCTATATTGTTTATGATTGTAGATATCTGTGCTTTGATAGTGTTATGCTGCTTTGACTCTACATGTGCTCTCTGAAGCGAGGAAAGGGCAGCAAAGATTTATCAAAAGGGAGTGGAACTAAGCAAGGAATCAAGTGCAAGACTGAGGTTGGTATCCTTTGTTCCTCTCTTATCTACTTCTCATAAAGGAAATCGAAAGTGGTTTTAGTTTGTTTGTTTGTAAGATATTTACCCGTATTAGTGGGACTAACAGCTCCGAGTGGACACTAGATTTCCCGATAACAAAATGGTGACTCCACTGGGGACCGAATAGGTTGTTTTCTTGTTTATATTTGTTTTCTTTATAAACTACAGACGAAGCCTGAAGTTAAGCCAGCTAGCGTTCGAACTACATTTGCTATGCAAGTGCAAATTAGATCAATGTTGCTTCAGTCTATCTCCGGGTTTTGTTTATAAACTGAACAATTGATTTGCAAACGTCCTAATTGCCCTGGTGGTGGCTCTAGTAACCTCATTAGATCAACCCTTGTGATTTCTATTTACTGACATCCTCATGCTTTAGGGGGAAACTGTTATAGACATTTTTGGGCACTGCAACCCCAATCATATATGTCCATAAACCAAGGGCTTCTAAGTCCCTAAAAGTGTTTCTTCACACCCTAAAGGAACAAGGTCAGCTGATTACATCATCTCCCAGAAGTTCTCCATGGAAAACTGCTCAGAACTGGTCAAAGCTGGACCACACAAGCTGCTCAATGCTAAGGGTGTGATGCATCTCACCTGCTCAATGCAAAAAGTGCGATGCATACTGGATAGCCCTTCTATAGGGTGCGATGAGTGAGAGTAGACAAATGGAAAAGACAGTTTGCAAGGTGGATGATCATGGAATCTTCCAGAAACTTCTCCTGTGACACTTGCCTCTCTAAATTCGCCCAGGGATGAGTAAGAGATCATGAATCTCCAAGTGGAACCAAGAACTATCAGAGAGAGGACACTAATTAGAAACACAACAGCTAGCTCACCCCCCGCAAACATCCATACATGGATCCCTCATCACAGAGATCTAGAGGCTGGAATCCTGTATTTTGTAAGGAAGTGTTGTTGGTTTCTTGGTGGAACATCATAGTGTTGGGTGATCTAAGCTTTTCATTAGGTGAAGAAGGGCTTTCATGTTGGGAGGATGATGCTGGGTCATAACAATAGGTTGTAATCCTCTTTGCTATTCTTTCCATTAATAAAGCTATTCGAGTTTTCCTCCACATGCTTGTATGTTTGATGATATATGCATTTGTGTGGTCAATATATATCTGGTCCTATCTTGTTTATGATTGTAGATCTCTATGCTTCGATAGTGTTATGTTGCTTTGACTCTATAGGTGTTCTCTGAAGGGAGGAAAGGGTGGCAAAGATCTATAAGAAGGGAGTGGAACTAAGCAAGGAATCAAGCGCAAGACTGAGGTTGGTATCCTTTGTTCCTCTCTTTTCTACTTCTCATAAAGGAAAGCGAAAGTGGTTTTAGTTTGTTTGTTTCTAAGATAGCTACCCGTCTTAGTGGGACTAGCAGCTCCGAGTGGACACTAGATTTCCCGATAACAAAATGGTGATTCCACTAGGGAGCGAATAGCTTGTTTGCTTTATAAACTATAGACGAAGCCTGAAGTTAAGCCACCTAGCCTTCGAATTGCATTTGCTATGCAAGTGCAAAGTATATCAATGCTGCTTCAGTCTATCTCTGGGTTTTTTTTATAAACTAAACAATCAATTTGCAAACATCCTAATTTCGCTGGTGGTGGCTATAGTAACCTCATTAGATCAACCCTTGTGATTTCTATTTACTTACTATCATTTGCTCGGCCTAAATCCCTGAACTGAGCTGCAAACTGTGACCAAAGACCATGTAAAAGTCTCATCCCTATACCATCGTACCCTCTCTTCAAGGAAATATGGATGCATCACACCTCCCGTGTGCAATAGGTGAGATGCATCCCTGTTTCCTTGTGTTATAGGTGCGATGATCAGAAAAGGCTAGTTTTGCCTTCAGATTTTGGATTTTCTTCACTCTCTTTAGCTCTATTAAGGAGTTTTGTTGTCTATGATCAGTATACCACTGTGGAAACTTCCTTCCTTTCCATCATTCTGCCTCCATCATGCAAAGAATTGTGAATGTTTTTATGTATTGTGTGCCATTTTCAGTTCTCTTTTACAAAGAAGTAGCGTAATCGAACTGTCGTTTCTTGATTTGAAAGTGTCGCAAGTGTTGTTTTGAGTCATAGAAGAGAATCCTATTGTTCTTTATGGTTGATTATTCTGTTACTCTTGTATTTGATTTGAATTAGTGGTTTTTCAAGTGTCGAAAGCAGTTTTCAATTAAAAATTGCAAAGTGTCGTCATTATCTTCCTTTTGTTTTTGAAGAGAAATTTGTTAGTACTGTTGCTTTGAAAAGATAATTCAGATTTGTACTTAGCATTGTTTATGTCATTCACACATTAAGAAAGTGAAAAACAAATACATGCATGTGCATTTGCATTTAGACTGCTTGTTGGTTTGATTTAGGACAGTGCATCTAGTGTGTGCTCTATGCTCTATGTTGAAAGAATCTCATTTCTCTTTCCTTAGTAGCTAGGATTTTCATTGCAAAAAGAAGATTAAATGATTGCTTATCATCTTAGATTGGATTTTAGGAATTATATATCTACATCATGCGGTGAACTTGAAAGGAAAATTTCTTAAGCAAGATCAATTGTAAAATAAATTCAATGAACATAAAAACGCTTTGGAACCTAATGCACAACATATTTTCATATTCTCCTGTAAGACACAGAGAAAATTTTAGGGGTGAATCTTTACCGATGGGCACAATTTAAAGGGCTTTCTATTTTTGATGGGGAAATTTTTTAAATTGCACCCTTTTTCAATTGTTCGCCAAAAAAGTATGGAAACAGTTAGAGACAAAAAAATAATTAACCACTAATATTATGGAAACTGTCAGGCCAGGGTAACTCCAGACTTAATGAGCGAGAAAAAACTGATGTTCTTATTCATTAGGTAATATACATTTATATATACAAATAAAACGAATCAGTTCATCTTCTGGATGACTGTCCAGTTCACCCATCCATTTCGGATTAGGTGTCAACATTCCCCCCCTTAATCTGAAGGGATGTTGGTGAGTCCAAGCATCATTCTGAATCTTTCA
>APFE030198271.1:0-11707 GCA_000404065.3 Pinus taeda | reverse complement strand
TTCTAAATTATGACAAAAACTCGTGAAACATTGTGAAAAACCATAAAACATCCTAAACGGCAATGAAATATCTTCAAAGATCATGAAATATTGCGAAAGATGATGAAAATCACAAAAGATGACGAAAGATCATAAAATATCACAAAAGATTGTGAAAGAACATGAAACATCCTAAAAGATGATAAAAGATCATGAAACATTGCAAAAGATTATGAAAGATAAATAAAAACTACAAAAGAACGAAACATATCACAAAACATGAAGAAATATCATGAAAGATAGCAAAAGATCATGAAAGATAACAAAAGATGACGAAAGATCGTGAAAAATGACGAAAAATTATGAAAGATGATGGAAAAGCACGAAAGATGATGAAAGAGTGTGAAAAATGACAGAAAATCACGAAAGATCTTGAAAGACCATGAAATATGACAAATGGTCCAAAAAAAATCACGAAATATGTTGAAAGATCGGGAAACATGACAAAAGATTACAAAAGATGACGAAAGGTCACGAAAGATTGCAAAAGGTCATGAAACGTGACAAAAGATAACGAAAAATCATGAAAGATCGCAAAAGATGATGAAATAATGTGAAAGATGACGAAAAATCATAAACTTATGAAGAAACATCGTTAAAGATCACAAAAGATCATGAAACATCTTAAAATATGATGAAAGATCATGAAATATTTCAATAGATCACAAAATGTGATAGAAGATCTTGAAAGGTGACGAAGGATGACCAAAAATCATGAAAGAGGACAAAACATCGTGATCATGAAGGATCTGAAAGATGACGAAAGATCATGAAAGGCCATAAAAGATAAAAAAAAATATCATGAAAAATGACGAAATACCATGAAAGATCGCAAAAGACGAAGAAAGATCATGGAAGATGAAGAAAGACTACAAAACGCTGTGAAACATCCTAAATATGACGAAAGCTCACGAAAAATTGTGAAAGACCATGAAACATCCTAAAAGATGATGAAAGATCTTGAAAGATGATGAAATATTGCGGAAAATGACGAAAAATGATGAAAGATGATGAAACATCGTGAGAGATCACGAAAGGTCATCGAACGTTGTAAAATATTATGAAAGATCACAAAAGATGATGAAAGATGACAAAAAATCACAAAAGAACGAAAATATCACAAAAAATTAAGAAATATCATGAAATATCACAAAAGACCACGAAAGATGACAAAAGATATTGAAAAATGAAGAAAGATGACGAAAAATCATGAAAGATGACAGAGGATCACGACAGATGATGAAAGATTGTGAAAAATGAAGAAAAAATGTGAAGATGATAGAAATCATGAAAGATGATGAAAGATGACGAAAAATCTTGAAAAATCACTAGTGATCCTAAAAAATCACAAAAGATTATGAAAGATCGTGAAAGATCACAAAAGATCGACAAAGATGACGAAAGATTACAAAAGATGAAGAAATATGAAAAAAAGTCACGAAATATGCAAAAGATCACGAAACATGATAAAAGATGACATAAAATCATGAAATATCACAAAATATCATGAAAGATGACTAAAGATGGCGAAAAATCATGAAATATTGCAAAATATTGCAAAAGACAGCAAAATATCATGAAAAATCATGACAGATCATGAACAACCTAAAAATATCACGAAAGATGACAAAATATGATGAAATATCACGAAAGACTGTGAAATATGACAAAAGATCAAGAAACTTCGCAAAAGATCCTGAAACACCTTGAACGATCACAAAATATGAAGAAAGATCATGAAAGATGATGAAATATCACAAAAGATGACAAAATAATGTGAAACATCCTAAAAGATCAGGAAAGATGATGAAAGACTACAAAATATCATGAATGATGAAGAAAGATCACGAAATACCAAAGATCACAAAAGATGAAAAAATAATGTGAAAGGGGATGAAAAATCATGAAACTTATGAAGAAACATTGTGAAACATCCTAAAAGATGATGAAAGATCATGAAAGATCGCAAAAAATCATGAAAGATGAAAAAAGATCAAGAAAGATGACGAAAGACCGCGAAAGATGATGAAAAATCACAAAAGATGAAAAAACATCATGAGATATCATGAAACATCATGAAAGATCCTAAAAGATGTCCAAAAATAATAAAAGATGATGAAAATTTACAAAAGAATGCAAAATATCACAAATATGAAGAAGTATCATGAAAGATTGTGAAATACCGCGAAATATAACGAAAGATCACGAAAGATGACAAGATATGTTGAAAGATCATGAAAGATGAATAAAAATCACGAAAGATGAAGAAAAACCACAAAATATGATGAAAGATTGTGAAATACCATAAAAGATCGCAAAATATGATTACGGATCATGAAAAGTTACAAAAGACCATGAAAGATCGCAAAAGATGAAGAAATATTGCAAAATATCATGAAAGTCAAAGAAAGACCGTGAAACATCGTAAAATATGACAAAAACTCACAAAAGATTGTGAAATACCATGAAACATCTTAAAAGATGACCAAATATTGTGAAAGATAAAGAAAAATCAATAAATATCACGAAAGATTGCAAGAGATCATGAAACATCCTAAAAGATGACAAAAGATCATGAAAGATCGCAAAAGATAATGAAAGATGATGAAAAATCGCAAAACAACGCAAAATATCATAAAAGATAAAGAAATATCATGAAATACCACGAAATATCACGAAAGAAGTCAAAAGATCTTGAAAGATGACAAAAGATCATGAAAGAAGATGAAAAATCGTGAAAGATGACGGGGAGCGCAAAAGATGACAAAAGATTGTGAAAGATGACGAAAAATCATGAAAGATGACAAAAATCATGAAAGATGAAGAAAGATCACAAAATATGACAAAAGATCACAAAAGATCGTGAATGATCCTAAAAAATCACCAAAGATGTTGAAAGATTGTGAAAGATGTTGAAAGATTGTGAAAGATGACGAAAGATCGAGAAAGATGACATAAGATGACGAAAGATAGCGAAAATTAAAGAAATATTGCAAAAGATCACGAAAGATCATGAAAGACCATAAAAGATCGCAAAAGATGATGAAGTATCATGAAAAGTGACAAAAGACCAAGAAAGATTGGAAAAGATGATGAAAGATAACAAAAAATCGTGAAAGATGTAGAAAGATTAATGAAAGATCGCAAAAGATGACAAAAGACCATGAAACATTCAAATTATGACAAAAACTCGTGAAACATTGTGAAAAACCATAAAACATCCTAAACGGCGATGAAATATCTTCAAAGATCATGAAATATTGCGAAAGATGATGAAAAATCACAAAAGATGACGAAAGATCATAAAAGATCAGAAAAGATTGTGAAAGAACATGAAACATCTTAAAAGATGATAAAAGATCATGAAACATTGCAAAAGATTATGAAAGATAACTAAAAACCACAAAAGAACGAAACATATCCCAAAACATGAAGAAATATCATGAAAGATAGCAAAAGATCATGAAAGATAACAAAAGATGACGAAAGATCGTGAAAAATGACGAAAAATTATGAAAGATGATGGAAAGGCACGAAAGATGATGAAAGAGTGTGAAAGATGACAGAAAATCACGAAAGATCTTGAAAGACCATGAAATATGACAAATGGTCCAAAAAAATCACGAAATATGTTGAAGGATCGGGAAACATGACAAAAGATTACAAAAGATGACGAAAGGTCACGAAAGATTGCAAAAGGTCATGAAACGTGACAAAAGATAACGGAAAATCATGAAAGATCGCAAAAGATGATGAAATAATGTGAAAGATGACGAAAAATCATAAACTTATGAAGAAACATCGTTAAAGATCACAAAAGATCATGAAACATCTTAAAATATGATGAAAGTTCATGAAATATTTCAATAGATCACAAAATGTGATAGAAGATCTTGAAAGGTGACGAAGGATGACCAAAAATCATGAAAGAGGACAAAACATCGTGATCATGAAGGATCTGAAAAATGACGAAAGATCATGAAAGGCCATAAAAGATAAAAAAAAATATCATGAAAAATGACGAAATACCATGAAAGATCGCAAAAGACGAAGAAAAATCATGGAAGATGAAGAAAGACTACAAAACGCTTTGAAACATCCTAAAATATGACGAAAGCTCACGAAAAATTGTGAAAGACCATGAAACATCCTAAAAGATGATGAAAGATCTTGAAAGATGATGAAATATTGCGGAAAATGACGAAAAATGATGAAAAATGATGAAACATCGTGAAAGATCACGAAAGGTCATCGAACGTTGTAAAATATTATGAAAGATCACAAAAGATGATGAAAGATGACAAAAAATCACAAAAGAACGTAAAATATCACAAAAAATTAAGAAATATCATGAAATATCACAAAAGAACACGAAAGATGACAAAAGATATTGAAAAATGAAGAAAGATGATGAAAAATTATGAAAGATGACAGAGGATCACGAAAGATGATGAAAGATTGTGAAAAATGAAGAAAAAATATGAAGATGATAGAAAATCATGAAAGATGATGAAAGATGACGAAAAATCTTGAAAAATCACTAGTGATCCTAAAAAATCACAAAAGATTATGAAAGATCACAAAAGATCGACAAAGATGACGAAAGATTACAAAAGATGAAGAAATATGAAAAAAAGTCACGAAATATGAAAAAGATCACGAAACATGATAAAAGATGACATAAAATCATGAAATATCACAAAATATCATGAAAGATGACTAAAGATGGCGAAAAATCATGAAAGGTCGCAAAATATTGCAAAAGACAGCAAAATATCATGAAAAATCATGACAGATCATGAACAACCTAAAAATATCACGAAAGATGACAAAATATGATGAAATATCACGAAAGACTGTGAAATATGACAAAAGATCAAGAAACTTCGCAAAAGATCCTGAAATACCTTGAACGATCACAAAATATGAAGAAAGATCATGAAAGATGATGAAATATCACAAAAGATGACAAAATAATGTGAAACATCCTAAAAGATCAGGAAAGATAATGAAAGACTACAAAATATCATGAATGATGAAGAAAGATCACGAAATACCAAAGATCACAAAAGATGAAAAAATAATGTGAAAGGGGATGAAAAATCATTAAACTTATGAAGAAACATTGTGAAACATCCTAAAAGATGATGAAAGATCATGAAAGATCGCAAACAATCATGAAAGATAAAAAAAGATCAAGAAAGATGACGAAAGACCGCGAAAGATGATGAAAAATCACAAAAGATGAAAAAACATCATGAGATATCATGAAACATCATGAAAGATCCTAAAAGATGTCCAAAAATCATGAAAGATCATAAAAGATGATGAAAATTTACAAAAGAATGCAAAATTTCACAAAATATGAAGAAGTATCATGAAAGATTGTGAAATACCGCGAAATATAACGAAAGATCACGAAAGATGACAAGATATGTTGAAAGATCATGAAAGATGAATAAAAATCACGAAAGATGAAGAAAAACCACAAAATATGATGGAAGATTGTGAAATACCATAAAAGATCGCAAAATATGATTACGGATCATGAAAAGTTACAAAAAGACCATGAAAGATCGCAAAAGATGAAGAAATATTGCAAAATATCATGAAAGTCAAAGAAAGACCGTGAAACATCGTAAAATATGACAAAAACTCACAAAAGATTGTGAAATACCATGAAACATCTTAAAAGATGACAAAATATTGTGAAAGATAAAGGAAAATCAATAAATATCACGAAAGATTGCAAGAGATCATGAAACATCCTAAAAGATGACAAAAGATCATGAAAGATCGCAAAAGATAATGAAAGATGATGAAAAATCGCAAAACAACGCAAAATATCATAAAAGATAAAGAAATATCATGAAATATCATGAAATACAACGAAATATCACGAAAGAAGACAAAAGATCTTGAAAGATGACAAAAGATCATGAAAGAAGATGAAAAATCGTGAAAGATGACGGGGAGCGCGAAAGATGACAAAAGATTGTGAAAGATGACGAAAAATCATGAAAGATGACAAAAATCATGAAAGATGAAGAAAGATCACAAAATATGACAAAAGATCACAAAAGATCGTGAATGATCCTAAAAAATCACCAAAGATGTTGAAAGATTGTGAAAGATGTTGAAAGATTGTGAAAGATGACGAAAGATCGAGAAAGATGACATAAGATGAGGAAAGATAGCGAAAATTAACGAAATATTGCAAAAGATCACGAAAGATCATGAAAGACCATAAAAGATCGCAAAAGATGATGAAGTATCATGAAAAAGTGACAAAAGACCAAGAAAGATTGGAAAAGATGATGAAAGATAACAAAAAATCGTGAAAGATGTAGAAAGATCGCGAAAGATTATGAAAGATCGCAAAAGATAACAAAAGACCATGAAACATTCTAAATTATGACAAAAACTCATGAAACATTGTGAAAAACCATAAAACATCCTAAACGGCGATGAAATATATTCAAAGATCATGAAATAATGCGAAAGATGATGAAAAATCACAAAAAATGACGAAAGACATTAAAAGATCACAAAAGATTGTGAAAGAACATGAAACATCCTAAAAGATGATAAAAGATCATGAAACATTGCAAAAGATCGACAAAGATGACGAAAGATTACAAAAGATGAAGAAATATGAAAAAAAAGTCACGAAATATGCAAAAGATCACGAAACATGATAAAAGATGACATAAAATCATGAAATATCACAAAATATCATGAAAGATGACTAAAGATGGCGAAAAATAATGAAAGATCGCAAAATATTGCAAAAGACAGCAAAATATCATGAAAAATCATGACAGATCATGAACAACCTAAAAATATCACGAAAGATGACAAAATATGATGAAATATCACGAAAGACTATGAAATATGACAAAAGATCAAGAAACTTCGCAAAAGATCCTGAACACCTTGAACGATCACAAAATATGAAGAAAGATCATGAAAGATGATGAAATATCACAAAAGATGACAAAATAATGTGAAACATCCTAAAAGATCAGGAAAGATGATGAAGACTACAAAATATCATGAATGATGAAGAAAGATCACGAAATACCAAAGATCACAAAAGATGAAAAAATAATGTGAAAGGGGATGAAAAATCATGAAACTTATGAAGAAACATTGTGAAACATCCTAAAAGATGATGAAAGATCATGAAAGATCGCAAAAAATCATGACAGATGAAAAAAGATCAAGAAAGATGACGAAAGACCGCGAAAGATGATGAAAAATCACAAAAGATGAAAAAACATCATGAGATATCATGAAACATCATGAAAGATCCTAAAAGATTTCCAAAAATCATGAAAGATCATAAAAGATGATGAAAATTTACAAAAGAATGCAAAATATCACAAAATATGAAGAAGTATCATGAAAGATTGTGAAATATCGCGAAATATAACGAAAGATCACGAAAGATGACAAGATAATGTTGAAAGATCATGAAAGATGAATAAAAATCACGAAAGATGAAGAAAAACCACAAAATATGATGAAATATTGTGAAATACCATAAAAGATCGCAAAATATGATTACGGATCATGAAAAGCTACAAAAGACCATGAAAGATCGCAAAAGATGAAGAAATATTGCAAAATATCATGAAAGTCAAAGAAAGACCGTGAAACATCGTAAAATATGACAAAAACTCACAAAAGATTGTGAAATACCATGAAACATCTTAAAAGATGACAAAATATTGTGAAAGATAAAGAAAAATCAATAAATATCACGAAAGATTGCAAGAGATCATGAAACATCCTAAAAGATGACAAAAGATCATGAAAGATCGAAAAAGATAATGAAAGATGATGAAAAATCGCAAAACAACGCAAAATATCATAAAAGATAAAGAAATATCATGAAATATCATGAAATACCACGAAATATCACGAAAGAAGACAAAAGATCTTGAAAGATGACAAAAGATCATGAAAGAAGATGAAAAATCGTGAAAGATGACGGGGAGCGCGAAAGATGACAAAAGATTGTGAAAGATGACGAAAAATCATGAAAGATGACAAAAAATCATGAAAGATGATGAAAGATCACAAAAGATGACAAATGATCACAAAAGATCGTGAATGATCCTAAAAAATCACCAAAGATGTTGAAAGATTGTGAAAGATGTTGAAAGATTGTGAAAGATGACGAAAGATCGAGAAAGATGACATAAGATGACGAAAGATAGCGAAAATTAACGAAATATTGCAAAAGATCACGAAAGATCATGAAAGACCATAAAAGATCGCAAAAGATGATGAAGTATCATGAAAAGTGACAAAAGACCAAGAAAGATTGGAAAAGATGATGAAAGATAACAAAAAATCGTGAAAGATGTAGAAAGATCGCGAAAGATTATGAAAGATCGCAAAACATGACAAAAGACCATGAAACATTCTAAATTATGACCAAAACTCGTGAAACATTGTGAAAAACCATAAAACATCCTAAACGGCGATGAAATATCTTCAAAGATCATGAAATATTGCGAAAGATGATGAAAAATCACAAAAGATGACGAAAGATCATAAAAGATCACAAAGGATTGTGAAAGAACATGAAACATCCTAAAAGATGATAAAAGATCATGAAACATTGCAAAAGATTATGAAAGATAACTAAAAACCACAAAAGAACGAAACATATCACAAAACATGAAGAAATATCATGAAAGATAGCAAAAGATCATGAAAGATAACAAAGATGACGAAAGATCGTGAAAAATGACGAAAAATTATGAAAGATGATGGAAAAGCACGAAAGATGATGAAAGAGTGTGAAAGATGACAGAAAATCACGAAAGATCTTGAAAGACCACGAAATATGACAAATGGTCCAAAACAATCACGAAATATGTTGAAAGATCGGGAAACATGACAAAAGATTACAAAAGATGACGAAAGATTGCAAAAGGTCATGAAACGTGACAAAAGATAACGAAAAATCATGAAAGATCGCAAAAGATGATGAAATAATGTGAAAGATGACGAAAAATCATAAACTTATGAAGAAACATCGTTAAAGATCATGAAACATCTTAAAATATGATGAAAGATCATGAAATATTTCAATAGATCACAAAATGTGATAGAAGATCTTGAAAAGTGACGAAGGATGACCAAAAATCATAAAAGAGGACAAAACATCGTGATCATAAAGGATCTCAAAGATGACGAAAGATCATGAAAGGCCATTAAAGATAAAAAAAAATATCATGAAAAATGACGAAATACCATGAAAGATCGCAAAAGACGAAGAAAGATCATGGAAGATGAAGAAAGACTACAAAACGCTGTGAAACATCCTAAAATATGACGAAAGCTCACGAAAAATTGTGAAAGACCATGAAACATCCTAAAAGATGATGAAAGATCTTGAAAGATGATGAAATATTGCGGAAAATGACGAAAAATGATGAAAGATGATGAAACATCGTGAAAGATCACGAAAGTTCATCGAACGTTGTAAAATATTATGAAAGATCACAAAAGATGATGAAAGATGACAAAAAATCACAAAAGAACGTAAAATATCACAAAAAATTAAGAAATATCATGAAATATCACAAAAGACCACGAAAGATGACAAAAGATATTGAAAAATGAAGAAAGATGACGAAAAATCATGAAAGATGACAGAGGATCACGAAAGATGATGAAAGATTGTGAAAAATGAAGAAAAAAATGTGAAGATGATAGAAAATCATGAAAGATGATGAAAGATGACGAAAATTCTTGAAAAATCACTAGTGATCCTAAAAAATCACAAAAGATTATGAAAGATCGTGAAAGATCACAAAAGATCGACAAAGATGACGAAAGATTACAAAAGATGAAGAAATATGAAAAAAAGTCACGAAATATGCAAAAGATCACGAAACATGATAAAAGATGACATAAAATCATGAAATATCACAAAATATCATGAAAGATGACTAAAGATGGCGAAAAATCATGAAAGATCGCAAAATATTGCAAAAGACAGCAAAATATCATGAAAAATCATGACAGATCATGAACAACCTAAAAATATCACGAAAGATGACAAAATATGATGAAATATCACGAAAGACTGTGAAATATGACAAAAGATCAAGAAACTTCGCAAAAGATCCTGAAACACCTTGAACGATCACAAAATATGAAGAAAGATCATGAAAGATGATGAAATATCACAAAAGATGACAAAATAATGTGAAACATCCTAAAAGATCAGGAAAGATGATGAAGACTACAAAATATCATGAATGATGAAGAAAGATCACGAAATACCAAAGATCACAAAAGATGAAAAAATAATGTGAAAGGGGATGAAAAATCATGAAACTTATGAAGAAACATTGTGAAACATCCTAAAAGATGATGAAAGATCATGAAAGATCGCAAAAAATCATGAAAGATGAAAAAAGATCAAGAAAGATGACGAAAGACCGCGAAAGATGATGAAAAATCACAAAAGATGAAAAAACATCATGAGATATCATGAAACATCATGAAAGATCCTAAAAGATGTCCAAAAATCATGAAAGATCATAAAAGATGATGAAAATTTACAAAAGAATGCAAAATATCACAAAATATGAAGAAGTATCATGAAAGATTGTGAAATACCGCGAAATATAACGAAAGATCACGAAAGATGACAAGATATGTTGAAAGATCATGAAAGATGAATAAAAATCACGAAAGATGAAGAAAAACCACAAAATATGATGAAAGATTGTGAAATACCATAAAAGATCGCAAAATATGATTACGGATCATGAAAAGTTACAAAAGACCATGAAAGATCGCAAAAGATGAAGAAATATTGCAAAATATCATGAAAGTCAAAGAGAGACCGTGAAACATCGTAAAATATGACAAAAACTCACAAAAGATTGTGAAATACCATGAAACATCTTAAAAGATGACAAAAAATTGTGAAAGATAAAGAAAAATCAATAAATATCACGAAAGATTGCAAGAGATCATGAAACATCCTAAAAGATGACAAAAGATCATGAAAGATCGCAAAAGATAATGAAAGATGATGAAAAATCGCAAAACAACGCAAAATATCATAAAAGATAAAGAAATATCATGAAATATCATGAAATACCACGAAATATCACGAAAGAAGACAAAAGATCTTGAAAGATGACAAAAGATCATGAAAGAAGATGAAAAATCGTTAAAGATGACGGGGAGCGCGAAAGATGACAAAAGATTGTGAAAGATGACGAAAAATCATGAAAGATGACAAAAAATCATGAAAGATGATGAAAGATCACAAAAGATGACAAAAGATCACAAAAGATCGTGAATGATCCTAAAAAATCACCAAAGATATTGAAAGATTGTGAAAGATGTTGAAAGATTGTGAAAGATGACGAAAGATCGAGAAAGATGACATAAGATGACGAAAGATAGCGAAAATTAACGAAATATTGCAAAAAATCACGAAAGATCATGAAAGACCATAAAAGATCGCAAAAGATGATGAAGTATCATGAAAAGTGACAAAAGACAAAGAAAGATTGGAAAATATGATGAAAGATAACAAAAAATGTGAAATATGTAGAAAGATCGCGAAAGATTATGAAAGATCGCAAAAGATGACAAAAGACCATGAAACATTCTAAATTATGAC
>APFE030198238.1:0-10820 GCA_000404065.3 Pinus taeda | reverse complement strand
GATTGTGTGTAGGGTGAGTGGTTCAACTTCCCCTATGATTGACATATGCATAGGATGAGTGCTTCACCTTCTCCTATGGTATATGAGCAGGATGAGTGGTTCACCTTCTCCTGCTGATGCTCCAGCATACATCTACCTATGTAGTCCGGGACTCATGGGAAGTACCTCTCATCTGGTCAATGAGTTGGGAAACGTGGATAGGGACCATAGCACTACCGATGGACGCATTGTGTATTATCGTACTCCTTGTGTCTAGGATGCATGGTGTTCAACAACTTGATCTGGTATCAAGACAAACTTTTGTCAGCGGAGAGTGGTAAGGTCTTGTGACTCACTCTTAATCGATTCTTCTTCATTATTCATATCAGTGTTCAGCAGAGCAAAGATGAGATGAGATATAGAGATGGTACGACAAGATGGCATGATGATCGACGATGGATGGATTGGCAGGTGGAATTCTCCCTAGTTGAGAGGGAGTGTTAAAATTGGGAACTAGGGCCAAATTCCATCTTGGGGCAACTCATTTGATGGAGATGATAATTGCATTAAATTCCTCTTTTCGAGAGGACCAAAATTGATATAAAGATCATCTAATTTGGACAAGCAGAAGCGTGATTTTGAATTTATGCCCACACGTGCAAATTGTTCAGGTCGGCCACATCATCATGTAGGCTCATGAAGCCCAATGGACATGACTCTTCACCCTCAACGACTTGTATAAATACAAGTGACCTCTCACCTCATTTGGCATCATCATCACTCACACGTTCTCTCTCCTTCTCTCAATGGTTCGTACAGCATTAGGCATTCTCTCTCCCCCACGTGTACCACAAGGAGGTCGAATTACAGGACAGAATTGCAAAGCTGAAAATCTCAAAAATTTCTACAATTTGACCAGCGTTGACTTTGACTTTTTGGGCATCCTTTAACTTTGATTTTCAGGGTGGATTTTTGTCTCAACGGACCACATTTCTAGGCACAAGAATCGAGGCAAAAGGAGGACTTTGACATGCGTTGACCGCAGGTTTACCAAGTTTGACTGAAGACTTTATGATTGTTTTGGGCTGACTTTGACCACTGTTGGAGGCCGAGTTTGAATACCTTTGACCGAGCTTCAAAGGAGAAGTTTGAATGTTGCATTGACCATCTTTGACTTCTGGTTAAGGCTGAAGTTTGACTACAAAATTGACAACGCAGTTTTGACTTTGAATTTGGCAAGTCAATTTGACTTTTGTACTCTCTCTCTGTGCTGAACATTTGATATAATAATAAGAAGAATTGAACAAAGGGTTTTCCCACATTAGGGTTTTTCCCTGGCATCTGCCAAATTTGGTGTCCTCTTGTCTTGGCTTTTCTTCTGCATTTTTGTTTCATGTTCAATTTACTATTACTGTCAATGTGATTAATGGTTAATGTGATTGCTATTGAAAAAGTAAATTGGAAATTGTCATTGGGTTGCTAAAGGAGCATTGAGGTAATTGTGTTAAGCATAGAACAAACCATTGTTATCTAAATTTAACATTTGCATAATAAAAATTTAGTCAAAGGTCTTTATTTCACACTTCAGCGTAGAACTTTGCTCATGAGTGGGGAATCCCACACCTTGTTATAATTTCCCACATCACCCATGAAGGACGAGAAGGAAGAATCAAGCAAAGGTAAGAGGGCTTTGAGTCACGTGCAGTGTTTCATGTGTCACTAGAAATGATATTATGCCAACCAATGTCTAGAGAAGAAGAAAGGGAAGGCCAAGCAGTGAAACGAGGTTACATGGAGTGCGAAGACTATAAGTAGAGTGGATGAATTAGTATCCAAGCTCGAGAACCATGGTCTCTTGTTTATCTACCAACATTGTGTTGAGTTGGGTGGCATGCAGACAGTAGGGCATCAAGAAATATGCTTTATGATAGGAAACTCTTCAACCAGTTTCAAGAGCAAGGATGAATCAGTTTAGGCCTGGGGGATGATGCCACTTATCTTGTGAAAGGATTGGGCTCCATTTCCTTCTAATGCAGTTAAGTTGCATTATTGAGTTGAATAATATTTTGTTTGTTTCTGGTTTGAAGAAGAATCTTCTTCCAATTTCTTGAATGAAAAACTTACATTTTGTGCTTGAGTTTAAAGCTTAGAAAGTCATCATTAGAGATCAAACCCATGTTGTGACCAAAGGGGTTCAAGTTGGAAGGTTTTTGTAGACTAAAGGCAAATCTAGTGAAGTGTGATGCTCTAGAGCATTGTAGTGACAAGTTGTGGGAGCTTTAGCATGGGTCCTTTAGTCACTTACATTATGAAGAACTTCACCTCTTGAAGAACTTGGTACTTACAATATGGAGCACTTCACCTCTTGAAGCACTTGGTACTTACAGTATGGAGCACTTCAACTCTTGAAGAACTTGGTGCAAGGATTGTCAAACTTCAACACAAAGAAGGAAGGTGTGTGCAAGGTATGTGCACTTGGAAGGTATGCCAAGGATGAATTCCAAGCAATGAGCAGAGATAGAGAGAGATTCTTAAGTTAATCTATTTGGATGTGTGTGAACCTATATCCTCTCCTTCATTGAAAGGTAGTCTATATTATGTTACTTTCATTGATGATTACTCACGCAAGTCCTAAATTTATTTTATGAAGACTAAGATTGAAGTGTTAAGAGTGTTTATCGAGTATAAATCCTTGGTTGAAAATCAAAACAAGGAAAAAGATCAAAGTCCTTCACTCAAATAATGAAGATAGGGCAGCAAGGATCAAGAGGGAATTAACAACACCTTACAACTTGCAATAAAAGGTGGTTGAATAAAGGAAAAACGGGTCTATTGTTGTGATTTCTAAGTCTACGATCCATGACATGGATTTTCCCTAGCTTTGGGTGAAGGCTTGTAATAAAACAATGTATATTTTGAATAGGTGTCCTCACAATATTTCGAAGGACAAGACGAAAGAGGAGTCATTCATTGGTGTGAAGTCAAAGGCATCACATTTACGTATATTTGGTTGCCCAATTTACATTTGTGTTCCTTGGCAGAAGGATTATGTTGGAACCCTTGAATATCAAGGGTATTTTTGTTGGGTACAATGACACTTACGATCTACATTCCAACATAGCAAAAGACTATGGGGAGCTAAAATGTGAAGTTTGATGAGGATGTGTGGTCCTCAAGATCATAGGTATCTCCTTCAGTGATTGAAGGGAGTGAGAAGGTCATTGCTCCAAAATGTGACCTAGAGGTATAAGAAGGGAAAGGTACAACCTTACCCTCTACTTCAACCTATGGGAAGTTGAGATGGCTTACACAGGCATTGCAAGATGTGCAGGAGCATGTAGGAGTGCCTAGATCTTTAGTGAGTGTGAGTATACCTCCTAGGAAATATGTTAACTATGTTGCATTGACTTGTTCAATTGGTGAGCCTTCCAAATATTCAGAGGGGTGGTGTGATGCCTCGATGGAGGAGAGTTATATTTGTCGAAAAATGTAGCTTCAGTCGGTATTTTCATTGGCATATTATTGGAGACAAAAATTAAATTATTTATTATGGTCAAGTAAGCTTCTTAAAGATCGGGTCGGCTCCATGGTCAAAAGGTGGCTTTTCAAGGGTCGTAACTCTTCACATTGACCACTATAAATAGAGCCAAGTTGGAGGTAATTTTTGCATCGAATAATCACATCAAAACAAAACAACATGGTATCAAAGCTACGGTTTGAAGAAGGAGGCATGAAGATCAATTTGTTGGCATTTTCTGTGACAAGTTCATAAAGCAAATTCATGAGTCCTTTGCCGTGAATTTCGGATATTTGTGGCAAATGAAATTCAGGCTTCTTCTCTGTGACTAGACAAATTGTTAAAAGGCTTGTCTCTATGATTAGATAGGTTGGATGATATGCAATCTTCTGTAATATTTCTCTATGACAGAATGCGAACCTCCTGTGGTGGTTTTCTGAAGATTGTATGCAAACCACTGTGGAACTCTTTTCCTAGTATGCGAACTACTCTGGAGTCTTGCGAGCCTATTATGATGAATCTCGGTGATGTCTTGTGATGGGACCTATGGACAAATCTATAAAAGTCAAAGTTTTCTAAGACTCTGATTGAAGAGGCCTGCAAAAGGATTTACTGTATCGTTTGCATAGTATAGTTTGCATAGCGTACAGTATTATTCGAATATATATGATTACAACAACTCTTAATAGTGGCTCGTTCTTTTCTTTATGGCTTGCCTTCCCTGCAGTCAACATCACTAGCATGTCATGAGATGATATTTAATCAACAAAGGTTCGGATCTTTTTTTTGGATAAGTGTAATTGTTGTAAATATGTTAGAGAACTCGTATTACAGTGCAACTCGTGCATCTGTTTCAAAAACTTACATCCAAGGTTCGTATTTTCTGTATGTGGAGGCTTGTATCTATGGCTCGCCTTTTGTGACTTGCTTCCTCTCCAACTCACTATCACTACACTCAATATACACTATGGGTTGATATCTTTGTGGCTCGAATATATATCTTTCTAAGAATCGCTTTCATATACATGGCTCACAAATGGCCCAGCCCTCTCTGAAGCATGCTATATTCCCTGAGGTTGTTACAGTTCTTTATGGATCGCAGTAATTTTCTTATTAATCTTTACGCAATGTGGCATGTACTATTCGCTATGACACGTATGATCTTATGTGACATCACAATGATATAAAAGTGATGGCTCATATATATACTTTGTGACACACTATGTGGTATCATTACGGGACTCGCATCTTCTGTGTGTCGTATGCTCTTCTCTATATATCATAGTGTGACTCTATGACCAACAGAGCAGCATCTCTATGACTTCAATATAGAGCAACTGTCATCGAAAACCATACTTGAAAAGATGAATGGAGCACTACATAAAGCCTACCCATCTGTTTGCATAGTCTCAATGACTCTGTGGCCTAAAAACTTGAGATAAGAACAGTTATATACATGACATAATAATGATCATAATGATGATGGATGATGAGAATTTTTTAATGATGACATGGACGAAATTGAACTTCTTGATGATATGGCTGGACTCCGTGATGACATGGACTCCTCGATGATGTGGATTCTTTTGATGATATTGACATATGATGATGACATGGATGATGTGACTGGACTCTTTGATGTTGATCTAGACTCAGTGATGCTTACTCTTTGATGATGATTATGCTTTGGAATTCTTGATGATATGGAGTCAATTGATGATGACTTTGTCAAGTTAAACTCCTTGATGATATAAACAAGTTTAGCTCCCTAATAATGTTGACAGAATTGATTCCTTATTGACATGGACGAAGACTGGATTCCTTGATGATGTGTTTTGACTCCTTATAGACGTAGATTCCTCTGATAATGAATCATGATGGTGTAAACGTGGATCTCGTTGATGATAATGATTTGGAAGTTGTTTGATAATAAATCTTGGAAGATCTAAACAAATTTATCTTCTTGATGATATGGACTATTCCCCTGAGGATTGGCCTCCTTAATCTTGTTGATGTGGACAAGGTTGATTGATTGCAAGAAGGTTAAGATTAAAAGGGAGTTGACACACTCTCAAGAGGCCTCCTAGTGAGGATCGTAGGTACATATTAAGGATTTCCAAGGTGTGGCAACCATTGAAAATGGATGGAAGAACGAAATGAGAAGATGACTCATGATTAGATGAGCTCTAGATTCAGAGGGAGCAAACAAGATCAGCATGATTGAAGCATGATTTAGCCCATAGATTTCAATATCAAGATGGCTTGAAGTCCTGAAGGAAGATGTTGATCTACTTTGCATTGATGATATGTTTTTGACAAAGGTTGAGAACCTCTTCAGTGTAAGAGGGAGATGATTGAAAGTGCTGCATGAGCTTGATGAAATACTTGCTGAAAATGTGGCATGATAAACTATGAGTCCATGGGTACTTGCTTGATGAAAGAAGAAGTTGCAAAAACTATGAGTCCATGGGTATTGCTTGATGAAAGAAGTTGCAAAACTCTACTGTTAATATGTTGATTTGGCCCATTAAGCAAAGAAAGAGCACTGATATGTTGTTGTTGTTTTCTTTTGTACAAAGCTTTGGTTAAAGTTGGATGTTGTTACTAAAACAAGTGTTAAAATCCACCATGGTTGCTTTTCTGCTTTTGAGCATGTTGATGATTATGTAAGAATCCTGGAATGGTTGAGGATCCCTTTAAAAGGGAGCAATGATTTGATAGCATCAACAGGTTACTGTAAGACCTATGTGGTCGGGGAATTTGGTTCTGAAGCTTGCAGTCATGAGGTACAAATTTTCATCTCTCCTAAGAGGAGAGTGAAGATATATTGTTTTCATCTCTCCTGAGAGGAGATTGATGGTATACTAATTTTCATCTCTTCTGAGAGGAGATTGATGGTATATTAATTTTCATCTCTCCTAAGAAGAGATTGATGGTATATTAATTTTCATCTCTCCTGAGACGAGAATGATGGTATATTGTTTGCATGTCTCCTAAGAGGAGATTGATGGTATATCGTTTTCATCTCTCCCTAAGAGGAGATTGATGGTGCACAAAATTCATCTCTCCTTAAAAGAAGATTGATGGTGCACTATTTTCATCTCACCGTGAGAGGAGATTGATGGTGTATTGTTTTCATCTCTCCATGAAAGGAGATTGATGGTGTATTGTTTTCATCTCTCCATGAAAAGAGATTGATGGTATATCGTTTTCATCTCTCCATGAGAGGATGGTATGATCCCTTCCTTGGTTGATGGAGGATGAAGTCATATCTATGAGAGAGATTGGATTGTATACCTTTCCTTATGATGAGTTTGATCTCTCCCTTTTGATATTTAATTAGATCTATGACTTGGTCGGGAAGATGAATCGTGAGAGAGAGAATGAAGAGTACCTCCCTAACTAAGAGGGGGTGTTGAAAAATGTAGCTTTAATCGGTACTTCCATTGGCCTATTATTGGAGACAAAAATTAAATTATTTATTCTGGTCAAGTTGGCTTCGTAAAGATCAGGTCAGCTCCACGTTCAAAAGGTGGCTTTTCAAGGGTTGTGACCCTTCATATTGACCACTATAAATAGAGCCACATTTGAGGTCATTTTTGCATCGATTAATCACATCAAAAAAAAACAACAATATTTGGGGGAGAGTTATTTTTGGAGGATTAGTGATTAATTATGAGACTGCAACAGTACCACAATTGCAAAAGGTATGTTCAATTGAGATTGAGAGGGATTGGTGTTAGTGAAAATACTTTCCTACAAAGATGGAGTGTTAGTTTTTGGGTTGTTCCAAAAGTGTTTACACCATGCCAAAGGTGCACTTCATGTGATGTAGGGGTGCATGGTGAAATTCTAGCCCCTCATTGAATGTTAGGTTGTTTTGGATGATTGTCCTTGGATATGGCTAAAGGAGGTGCACTTCTCATGAAAGTAGTTATCTCATGTAGCATTGAGATTTTCTACAAGGCGAGGAGGATGGGAACTTGTCATAGGATGTGAAGCTATCCTGCAAAAGAAAATTGGGCACTTGGAGGAAAGGTGCTTAGCCCTAAAAGCATTAATACCACATGGCACTCTCTAAAGGTTGGACAATTGGCTTAAGGGAGTCTTGCCTCGAGGGTGCAATACTTCGAGTTTGTTGTGGACCTGAGAGTTGAGACACGCATGTGGAGGAGCATTGGAAGTTGGAACTTGAAGCCCCCCCTACTTGGAGCATGTACAGCCTTGTGATGAGAATTTAGAAGCATTAACTTAGAATGTGGTGTACAACCACTACATGATGTGCACACCTTAAGTAGAGGACTCCTCATGTGGACTTACTCTAGTGGCTTAGATTAGATTGCTTGTGGACTTAGTCCACTTTCTATTGTTGACATCCCTCACCTATCTTATAAAGGGAAGAGAGAGTCTTTGTATTTAGTCACTATATCATTTGTAATATTTTATGTGCTTATCGTGTAGTCCTTGTGCTTGTGTGATGCAAGAGTTGAAAGGCTTAGGTGAAGAGTTAGTGCATTAGGGTTTATGCAGGATATACTCTAAAGAAGACTTGAAGCACTAGGGTTGAAGTC
Source organism: Pinus taeda (assembly GCA_000404065.3). NCBI lineage: Eukaryota > Viridiplantae > Streptophyta > Pinopsida > Pinales > Pinaceae > Pinus > Pinus taeda. The sequence continues at coordinate 2,753 of APFE030198238.1, read as the reverse complement.
TTGGTGTGAAGCAAGGCCTAGAGGTTGTGGAATGAAACCCTGGAGAAGACTTGGAGCACCTGATGCTAGTAGAGCTTGAGTGATGTAAGCTTGTGAAAATCCTTGAAGAGTCGTGTGATGCAAGCTTCTAAATCACCATGAAGTGTTTTGTGATGCAAGTGAGAGATCCAAGTGTGAAGTTGTTAGTGTGATGTTAGCTAGTTGTGGAGCCTTTGGTGTAGCTAGAATAGCTTTGTGAGATGCTTTGCCAGGCCTGGTATTGTTGGTTAGGGTTTGTTGTTGATGATGGAAACCCTAGATAGGGTTTGGTAGCAATTGGAGTGTCCTTGCTTGGATGAACTGAAAGGACATGATGTACCAACTTGAGATGACCTAAGGTATTGTGTTCTATCTTCATTTATGTTGTTATATGTAGTGTACCATTGTTGCCCAAGTTTGTATCTTGCAGATCTGAAAATCAGACTTTTGTTCTCATTGTTTATGAGCGGTTTCCTAGTTACACCGTGATGATCAACATACAATTAATCTGTCAAAAAATATATTGTTTTACGCTATTTGAGCACGTGTTGGATACCACCGTGATCTTCTGCAACAACCAGAGTGAGACTCGCCTTTCAAGGAATCCCATGTTCCATGACCGCTCCAAGCACATTGATATCAAATAACACTTTATATGGGATATGGTACAACAAGGAGCAATAAGGCTCCAACACATCAGGATTGATGAGTAAGTCACAGACATCCTCACGAAGCCCTTAGGGAAGGTCAAATTCTTAGCCTTCCGAGAGAGACTTGGAGTCATGGAAAGACCCTCCTATGAGGGTGCTGCTTGAGTTGAACATTAAGCTCTGGGAGCTCCTGGGGGCTTGGGGTACTTCTTGGAGCTATGAGCAACCATAAGGTGAGTGGTTCACCTTCTCTTATCGGTGCATTGTGTACAGGGTGAGTGGTCCACCTTACCCTGTTATACCCCATGATGGTTGATTCAAGATTGTGTGTAGGGTGAGTGGTTCAACTTCCCCTATGATTGAAATATGCATAGGATGAGTGCTTCACCTTCTCCTATGGTATATGAGCAGGATGAGTGGTTCACCTTCTCCTGCTGATGCTCCAGCATACATCCTACCTATGTAGTCCGGGACTCATGGGAAGTACCTCTCATCTGGTCAATGAGTTGGGAAACGTGGATAAGGACCATAGCACTACCGATGGACGCATTGTGTATTATCGTACTCCCTGTGTCTAGGATGCATGGTGTTCAACAACTTGATCTGGTATCAAGACAAACTTTTGTCAGCGGAGAGTGGTAAGGTCTTGTGACTCACTCTTAATCGATTATTCTTCATTATTCATATCAGTGTTCAGCAAATCAAAGATGAGATGAGATATAGAGATGGTACATGACGACAAGATGGCATGATGATCGACGATGGATGGATTGGTAGGTGGAATTCTCCCTAGTTGAGAGGGAGTGTTAAAATTGGGAACTAGGGCCAAATTCCATCTTGGGACAACTCATTTGATGGAGATGATAATTGCATTAAATTCCTCTTTTCGAGAGGACCAAAATTGATATAAAGATCATCTAATTTGGATAAGCAGAAGCGTGATTTTGAATTTATGCCCACACGTGCAAATTGTTCAGGTCGGCCACATCATCATGTAGGCTCATGAAGCCCAATGGACATGACTCTTCACCCTCAACGACTTGTATAAATACAAGTGACCTCTCACGTCATTTGGCATCATCATCACTCACACGTTCTCTCTCCTTCTCTCTATGGTTCGTACAACATTAGTCATTCTCTCCCCCACGTGTACCACAAGGAGGTCGAATTACAGGACAAAATTGCAAAGCTGAAAATCTCAAAAATTTCTACAATTTGACCAGCGTTGACTTTGAATTTTTGGGCATCCTTTAACTTTTATTTTCAAGATGGATTTTTGTCTCAACGGACCACATTTCTAGGCACAAGAATCGAGGCAAAAGGAGGACTTTGACATGCGTTGACCGAAGGTTTACCAAGTTTGACTGAAGACTTTATGATTGTTTTGGGCTGGCTTTGACCACTGTTGGAGGCCGAGTTTGAATACCTTTGACCGAGCTTCAAAGGAGAAGTTTGAATGCTGCATTGACCATCTTTGACTTCTGGTTAAGGCTGAAGTTTGACTACAAAATTGACAACGCAGTTTTGACTTTGAATTTGGCAAGTCAATTTGACTTTTGTACTCTCTCTCTGTGCTGAACATTTGATATAATAATAAGAAGAATTGAACAAAGGGTTTTCCCACATTAGGGTTTTTCCCTGGCATCTGCCAAATTTGGTGTCCTCTTGTCTTGGCTTGTCTTCTGCATTTTTGTTTCATGTTCAATTTACTATTACTGTCAATGTGATTAATGGTTAATGTGATTGCTATTGAAAAAGTAAATTGGAAATTGTCATTGGGTTGCTAAAGGAGCATTGAGGTAATTGTGCTAAGCATAGAACAAACCATTGTTATCTAAATTTAACATTTGCATAATAAAAATTTAGTCAAAGGTCTTTATTTCACACTTCAGCGTAGAACTTTGCTCATGAGTGGGGAATCCCACACTTTGTTAGAATTTCCCACATCACCCATGAAGGACGAGAAGGAAGAATCAAGCAAAGGTAAGAGGGCTTTGAGTCACGTGCAGTGTTTCATGTGTCACTAGAAATGATATTATGCCAACCAATGTCTAGAGAAGAAGAAAGGGAAGGCCAAGCAGTGAA
>APFE030198228.1:14490-26180 GCA_000404065.3 Pinus taeda | reverse complement strand
AAAGTAAAAATAAAATATTTTATATTTACATAAGATTATTAATATCATGTAAATACTCATGGCCATGGAGCCCAGGCCTACCTGCAGGGTACTATTAACATCCTTTCATCCTCGACGCATCTTCTTATCTTCAGTGACAATTTGTGTGTAGTCCAAACGAATAGAAATAACATGGTGTGCATCAGCGTGCCAGGCCTGCACGGAAGCGCTAACATCCTTTCATGTCAGTGGAATCTTTACAAAATGTTATTATTACAATCAATTTTTATTATGTACGGCTGCATGCAGGGTAATATCAACTTCTTTTCATCCCCGCGCATATTCTCATGTTCAGCGAGAATTCGAGTCATTGTACTCAAACGAATAGACATCACATTGTGTTGCCAGCAGTGGGCCAGGCATGCACGGTGACCGAAGCACTAACATCCTTTCATCGTGAGTGGAATGTTCTTAATTTATTCAATATATGTCCAATCAACATTTATGTGTCTCTATCAACCGAGGAATCTAAATTTGCATATCGGATTAGCTACAGTATTGGAGAGGTGAAAATACATAACGTATTTCACATCAATCTATTAATTATCACTCAATAACATTTTTAAATTTATTTTTTTCTTAATCAGATTTTAGTTCCCCAATATTGACTATTCAAAACTTATAACAATGTCCCTTAAGATTTGTTGTACCTTAATTAGATTTTAATTCCCTCAATATTAACCACTTAAAACTTTTAACAATGACTTTTAACACTGGTTGTACCTTTAACATACAGTCAAGAAGAATAAAATATATGAAGTATCTTGAATTATTGGTTTTCACATTTTTTTTTGCATAAATCTTGTAAAAACTAGAGAGTCATTGTAATTGCAAATGAACATTTGTTTCTTTCTTGCATAGAAAATAATGAAGTGATGTAACATCAAACCATGCACACATAACAAGGAACCCAAAATATATCTCGATACATGCTTCAATTGCAAATGAACATTTGTTCATTTCTTGCATAAAAAATAATGAAGTGATGTAACATCAAACCATGCACACACAACAAGGAACCCAAAATATATTTAGTTACATGCTTTCAATCATTAATGGCTCAGACCTTCTAACCTAAAATACATTTTTACAACCAGACTACTAAATTGCATCCCTTAGCACCTCATACTAGAATGCTCCATTTCTCATCTTTAAAATATAATAAATTTCCCTTAAGAAATAAGGTTGGCTTGGGGAGGTGACAATGATGTTCAACCAAGGCCTTTATTAAATATTTCTCCAACCATCCATGACGATTGAACACTAATAAAAAAACCCATAATTTCCTAAAGCTTTCCATTAAACCTGATATCCTTGACACCTGTCCATCTAACAAATTTTCCCTCTTTAGTGTAACTAGGGAGTTCAAATGATAAGCTAACAATAATACCTTAAAAAATGGGTAACATTAAATGATATTCTATTTGCAAAGAAAACAATTTCCTTCTTTAGCGTAACTAGAGAGTTGAAATAATATGCTAACAATAATACCTTAAAAAATAAGTAACATTAAATGATATTCTATTTGGAAAGAAAAATTTACCCACTACAGCGTCTACCTCCTGGTTACATTATTTATTGAACATCTCTATCTCAACAATTTTATTGCTTGAATTGTGTTACTAGAACTTAACACCACCCTACACCCTGAACGACTTGATCATGGTCATTTGTTTCTCATTGAGATGAATCAATTGAGCCTAGAACTCTTTGTTTTTCCAAAATGGAAAAACTCTCCTCCTCCTTTGTCTCTACAATAATAGTGCCACCCATGCAAGCCATATAGTCATTTCATTTTTTTTGGTAAATTTTAGTGTTGCTAACATTAAATGAATGTTTGATGCGTAGGAGTATAGGAATACATGATGGTTGAGTGGAGAACAGGAGCGATAGCATATGCGAAAAAACGCGCAGGGTTTCTGAGAATCTCAAAGTCTGACCCTAATGGAGGTCCACAGAGGAGGGAGCTCCAATCACTCCTACAAAGATGCAATGGCCAGCAGAGGTAAGTCATACTTGGGTAATGTCAGAGGTTCAGTGGAGAAAGAAAGCAGAAATAAGGAAAAGGAGTTAGATGGTGCAGATTCCAAGGAAAAGAGTAGCATAAAAGACAAGGAGGAAGAAGACAAAAACCAGGAAAAAAAGGAAGAAAAACAAAAGGTACCATGTAGACCCAGAACGAAAATCACTCTGACAGTAGTTTTAAATAATCTCGCACTACAGGAGCACAGGGAACATATGGAGACTTACGCCATAATTTGCAAATTCATGGGATTATGGCCCACTTAAAAGGCCTTGCAGACTTGGTTCAAATATCACTGGAAACCCAAGGGCGGCATAGATATGCATCTTGGGTTGAAGGGATTCTTCACCGTGGTGTTCACAAACATCGAAGACAAAGATAGAATATTCGAAGGAGGACCCTACTTTTTTGCAGCAGCTGGCCTCTATATGTGGCCTTGGGTGATGAACTTTGTTCCAGAGCGAGAGACTTTCACTTCAGTTCCAGTTTGGGTAAGGCTCTTTTCTCTTCCGCTGGATTATTGGCAAAATGAATCGCTTGTGGCAATAGGAAACAAGCTAGGTCGTTTTTTCAAAGCCTCGGAAGCGACCAGAAGGGGTAAATATACTTCCTATGTAAGGATTTGTGTGGAGATTGATCTTTTAGGAGCTCTTCCGGACGAAGTTATCTTGGAAGTTTTAGATGAGGAATGGGTGCAAATGGTGGACTATGAGCATATTCCATTTAGATGCCGTAAATGCCACAAGCATGGACACTTGATCAGAAACTGCCCTCTCAGTAAAGCAGAAGACAAAGGGAAACAGAATGCAAAGAAGGACACGGAAAGCTTTCAGAGAGTAGCATGCAGAGGAAAAGGAGGTAAAAAAGAACCAAAGAAACAACATAATGAAGGGAAAAAGAACAATCAGAATAAATTCCAAGCTCTCGTAGAGATTGAATACATGCCAAATGAAGACCAAGCCATGGAGGAAGGCCCTAACGAAAAGGAGAAAGAGGAAAAGTACACTCCAGTACAAATTATTAAGGATAAGGAAGAAACCATGATGAATGAAACAGAGCTAGAAATGGACCAGGAAATTACCCAAAGTGAAACAAATCTGGAGGATCATGAACTTCAGGAAATTCTAGATAAAGAACACCTAGATCTGGAAGGATTTCTACAGCAGGGAACCACGGTGGGGTTAGATTCAATACCTCAAGATGAATGCAATAGAATACAACAGTTGTTTCTATGGAAAACTTAGGAGAAGAGGTGAGATAAAGGAAAAGTAATTGAAGTGCAGAAGTGCAGAGGGGTGAAATCAATGAAATCAAATCCAGGATTAGCTACCAGAAACGCTGGCAAGAAAAGGGGCAGAAAAAAGCAGAAGGAGTTTTTGATGGAGTGTGGAAAGCTGATGATTGACTCAGGTAATATGAAAGACATGTCCAGTTATTCCTTCACAAATCTTTAATTATGAATTTTACATCTTGGAACATAAGAGGTCTAGGTAGTAAAAGAAAGCAAAGAATGCTCAGTTTTAGAATGAAACAAGACATGCCGGATATGATATTCATCCAGGAAACAAAGTGTTCCATCCAGAAAATGAAATTAATCCACAAAAAATGGCTCAACAAATTTGAGTTTTTAGAAGTTAAAGTGGATAACACAACTGGGGGTATTCTCACTCTCTGGAATCCCCAAAAAATCAGCATAATAGATGCAGAGGCATCCATAAATTACTTATCAGTAGTCATTCAACTAGTAGGGGTTTCTGAAACCTTCTTAATCACTAATGTTTATGGTCCTCAAAGAATAGAGGATAAACTCAGATCGCTAGAATCCCTCATTGATCTCAGAAACAGACAGGCTAGTATTCCTTGGATCATTGGAGGGGATTTTAATATGATCAAATCTCTTTCGGAAAAAAAGAGAGGAACCAGAGTGCTAAACAAAGACTCATTAGAGTTTCAGTCGTTCACAGAGAATATGAAACTGGTTGACTCAGAAGCGGACAATGGCCTTTTTACTTGGAACAACAAGAGAGGAGGAGAAGTACAGGTGGCCTCCAGGCTAGACAGGTCCATGATATCAGAGGAACTTATGTTTATAAATAATGAAATCACAACAAAAATTCTTCCTTTTGGAGGTTCAGATCACTGGCCAATTCAATTGGAAATCAAGGGTTTGGAATCTCCCAGAAATAGACCCTTTAGATTCGAAAATATCTGGTTCTCCCACCCAGATTTCTTGAGTAATATCAAAAAATGGTGGATTGAGGACTTGTAGTGCCAAGGATCTAAAATGTTTCTCCCTCATAAAAGACTAAAGCACATTAAGTTTAGACTCAAAGAATGGAATAAGAAGGATTTCGGTAACATTTTTGTGGACAAAAAATCAATGGAAACCAAAATTCACGAACTCAACCAGGAATTTATCCAAGATGGCTTTAATAAAGACAAAAATGAGTAGGCTGATAAACTTCATCATGAATGGGAAAACCTATGCAAACAAGAGGAAATATTTTGGAGGAAAAAGTCCAAAGTTCAATGGCTCAAAGAAGGAGAACGTAACACAAGCTTTTTCCATAGATCCACTATGGAAAATAGAGCATTCAACAGAATTTCGGGGATAAAGGACAAGAAGGGGGAGTTTCAGAACACACATAAGGATATTGAAGTGGCGTTGGTTCAACATTTCCGAGACATTTCACAAGAAAAAAATCCAGACAGGGAGCAATCAATAAACGAAATTATAAGATATATCCCTAATCTAGTGTCTAGAGAGGATAATATTAACCTAAGCAGACTAGTTACTGAAGAGGAGGTCAGCGAGGTACTCAAAGAAATGCAAAATGGCAAAGCATCATGCCTGGATGGTTTTAATGTGGATTTCTTTAAAGCATGTTGGGACATAGTCAAACTGGATATTCTAAATGTTGTAGAGGATTCAAGGGGAAGTAAAACTATCCTAAAAGCTCTAAACACCTCCTTCATATCCCTGATTCCCAAACAATACTTAGCACAAACAGCCAATAAGTATAGACCCATAGATTTATGCAATGTAGTATACAAGATAATATCCAAGGTAGTGGCTAACAGACTCAAGCCTCTCCTTCCTTCATTGGTGTCGGAGGAGCAATCAGGATATGTGGAGGGTAGACAAATTTTGAATAACATCATTCAAGCCCATGAGGTGCTTCACTCTCTCACAAGAAAAAAGCAACCGGGGATGATCATGCAACTGGATATCACCAAAGCTTATGACAAAGTCAATTGGGTTTACATCAAGAAGGTACTCACGGCCTTTGGATTCGATCACAATTGGGTCAGATGGGTGATGGCCCTGGTGACTACTTCCAGCTTTTCAATTTTGGTCAATGACTGTCCCTCAAAGATCTTCATTCCTTGAAGAGGCCTTCGACAAGGAGACCCGCTCTCTCCCTTTCTCTTCATCCTTATGATGGAAGGACTTGGGAGATCTATCAAGCAAGCCAAAGCCATGGGAAAAATTAAGGGCCTTCAAGTTGTTGAGAATGGTCAGACACCGACGCACCAACAATTTGTAGATGACACCATCCTGCAAGGAATCCCCATAGTCAAAGAAGCTTCAGCCTACAATCAAATCCTTAAGGTTTTTGCTATGGCAACATGTATGGAAGTTAATCTTTCAAAATCAAAAATTTTCTTCTTAAACAATAACATTGCTATTCAAAGAAATATCTCTAGAATCCTTGGCTTCCAAAGGGATTCCCTCCACTCAAAATATTTGGGAGTTCCTCTCACAGCCATACCATTACTCAAAAGTATCTGGGAACCGGTCCTAAATAAGATGCAGGATAAAGTTAAAAAATGGACCTTCAGAGCCTTAAACCTGGCCGGTAGGCTAGTTTTGACAAAGGTTGTTCTGCAATCCATCCCAGTTTTCATGTTAGCAATCCTTCCAGCTCCCAAAGGAGTCTTAAAGTAGATCAGGAATATTCAAAGAGGTTTCTATGGGGGAAGGAGGAAACAAGGAAGAAATGGGCCCTAGTTTCCTGGGATAAAATTTTCAAACCCAAGTGTCATGGGGGTCTTGGTTTCGATGATCAGGAGACTCTTAGTAAAGCACTAGGAGCCAAGCTTTGGTGGCGCTGGGTGCAAGAGCCAAATTCCCATTGGACAAGGATCTGAAAAGAGAAATATGCCAGCTCTTGGCACACAAAGGATCTCATACGAATGTCAGGAAACATAAAGGGCTCTCATAACTGGAACATGGCCTGGGATAATAAAAGCATAGTGCAACAACAGAGCTTCTAGGAAATTAGAGAAGGTGATCTAGAACTCTTTTGGGAGGACAAATGGAAACAAGAACCAGTGCTGTTAAAAGAGGACTTTTTAAGTATCAAACAAGTAACTAATGCCTAAGGGTTAAAAAAAGTAAAGGATTTCTGGGATATCTCTCATATACAGGGAAAGTGGAGAAGCTGGAGAAATATTGACTGCAGAGATGACAACCCCATAACAATAGAAGCAAAGGCACTGAGAAGCTTACTAAAACAAAGGATGATCTTAGTTATAGAGGGGCAGGATCAATTGAGATGGGGCAACAACAATAAAGGTACATTTAATTTAAAGGAGGCAAAGAGTATAATCCTTGGGCTAGAGTCCAATGTTCCAGGAAAAACCTAGCAACAACTCTGGAATTACTAAGGGTGGATGAATCTCAAGCTTTTCATGTGACTGGTTCATCATAAGAAAATCTTGACTTGGGACAATATAATAAAAAGTGGTGTTCTCGGTCCTTCCAAATGCCAGCATTGTGAGGAGCAAGAGGAGACTATGGAGCAAATTCTTAACTGCTACTCGTACACCACCTAGTAATGGGATTCTTTTTTCCAACATCTTCCAACAAACAAACAAGGACAAATGAAGTATCACTAACACCCTAAATAGATGGAGAAGGACCTTTTTGGAGAATGAATCACTTAATGTAGCCTAGGCCCTCACGCCAGGATTCATTATCTGGAATGTGTGGAAAGAAAGGAATAAACAAATATTCAAGAATGAAAAATCCAACACTTAGAGGCTTTATGACAATTTTGAAACAGATTAGGGAGACAGTTAGCTCCATAGTTCGCAATATCCCAAAGAATCCTCCATCAAAAATGGAACTGAGGTCTCTCAGGCTACTGGGATTGCAAGAGAATATTACCCAAGGGCCCGAAAAAAATAACATTGCCAAATATATAGAGAAGGATTTCTGGTACCCCCCTCCGAAAAATTATCTGAAATTCAATATTGATGGGGCCTCTAAACGCAATCCAGGAATAGCTGGTTTTGGTGGAGTTTTAAGAAATGAAGAAGGCAGAATCATCTTAATCTTCCACAGCCATTTAGGTAAAGCCACCAATAATATGGTGGAATTAATGGCTCTTGAGCAATGTATAGAGATTCTGATTCTTCACCGCAGCTCAAATGTCATTATAGAAGCAGAATCCTAAATAACCTTCAACTCAGTAAAAAGAATCAGCCGTGGCACTAAATTGGAAAAAGTCTCAAATCATTGAAAACTAATTCAGGTCTATCAAAGAATTCAAAAACACCTTCAGGGACTTTGTACTTTCAGTTTCAATCATGTCTACCAGAATGCTAATAAGCTTGCGGACATTCTAGCCAACCAAGGTGTGAACAATGCAGATTGAAGGATGGAGAAGAAGTGGTAGGAAATTCCCTAGAACCTTTTAAAGGCACTCTGCTATGAACAAGCTGCAAAGGAAATTGAAGTGGATCGAATTTGTGGGAGAGGGTCGAGCACAAATGGAGTTTTCCTTGCTAGAGTTTCCTTTGCCTCTTAGTTTGGCCACTCTTCCCATAAGGGACCTTTTACGGGTTCCCATGATTTTAGGCAGGATTCAAGTTGGTGAACTTATCCATCATAGCAGTTTCGGGATCCATGGTAAGATCGGGAGAAGTGGGAGATTTGTTCCTACAGTTAGCAGAGTTGTTATCCGGGCCGTGTTTGGGTGGAAAACCGTGCCATGGTGGTTTTCTAGGGATCGCGAGCAGCTAGCATGGTAAGTGGTTTCTCTTTTTTGGATGTGATTCCATTGAGGAATCACCATGTGGTAGAGGGTGGTTATAATTACCACTCTTCATCGTTGATTATCATTCGGGTAATTGGGGTGGAGCAAAATGGTTCCTGGCTGTTGGATCCAACCCCCCAGACCAACGATTGGGAAGAAGCAGATTGTTTTGTGGGACCAAAAGGATTTAATTTCCCTTTGGTGTGGTTTTTGAGGTAGAGGATAACCGTCATTAACTCATAAGTTGGCTCACGCGGGTTGGGTTTAACCTAAGGTGGGGTTTAAGGTTTTGACTTTTTGTAAGGAACTATTTGTCCATAGCTCTGGTTATCGGACAATTTTGTGTACATAATGTAACCATATTCTGAATTTATGAGATAGAACGTTTGGGTCTTGCTACAGCAAAAAAAAAACATTAAATGAATGTTTACAAAGATTGAATAATCATAACGTTCTTGAAAAATTACTTCATTAACTTTATGCAAACTATCACGAGTATAGATCTATTTTAGCCACAGATCTACCAAGAGCCTAGAGGGATCAAATTTCAAACTTGAAAAAGGATTTACACGTCAAGAGATTTAATCCCTTCTTACTTTTTTCTTTCGCATTGAAATATTTTACTAAGGTAACGCACATAATAGAGAGGATATTCAAACAATTATTAAAGTTCTATTTTGAGAAATTTATAAGAGAAATATAATAATTTTTTTAATTACTTTATCTCTTTAAAATTATATTATTTAAGATAGACATGGAAATATTTTATTTATTACTCTAAGAGTGAAAGTAAAATATCAAAGAACCAATAGAATGAAAGTGGAATACTAAATTGTAAAATGAGCCTCTCGTCCATTTTTAATTGTTTATTTATATCGTTCTTTTTTTTTTTTTTTTTTTGGTTGACATTAGTGAAAATTATTTTTATTATTTTTTGAGGACGTGACATACTTACACATGTCCCTTGTACTAGATTATAGAATGAGCCATTGACCGATTTTTAATTATTTATTTATATCGTTATTTAATTTTTTTTTCTACTTACACATGTCCCTTGTACTAGATTGTAGAATGAGTCGTTGACCGATTTTTAATTATTTATTTATATCCTTATTTAATTTTTGTTTTGTATACATTAGCTAAATTATTTCTATTTTTTTTGACGACGTGACATACTTACACATCAATGAAAATTACAAATATCAATAATTACAAATATTTTCATATCTATCAAACCTCAGACTACGTTGTAGTTGGATTTAGTCTCATTTAATAATCAAGAGATTGGGAAGAGTTGACCATCTCAAATATTTGGATACTTCAACAATCAAGAGATAGTAAATGCTTTGACATTAATTTTTGGAATACAATGATTTCTTTTAAGGAAATATCAAAATCATTTTAATTTAGATTTTATTTTAATCAATTTTTTTTAAATTGTAATTATGAAATAGAAATATGAAATAATAAATATTGGGCTTCCTAAAAGCCCTAAAATGCAAAAATGATTAGTCTGTTAGCAAATACATAGGAAAATGGATGAAAAATGCAAAAATGATTAGTCTGTTAGCAAATACATAGGAAAATGGATGAAGAAGGAAAAAGAATAATGGATGAACCAAGCTTGACCCACAATAGAGAAGAGAAGGACCAAAATGGAGTTTGTGAATAGAGAAGAAATCCAAACTATAAAAAAAAACTCACGTTCAAGACCAGAGTGTATATTGTAAGAAAATAATTTAAACAAAATATATATTTATGAGAGATTTTTCGGCATAAATCACATGATATTTCATTTGTCAACGCGTTTCGAACCAACCAGTGTGGTTCATCGTCAGGACAAGTTGAAGAATCAGATCTAGCTATGCATATTAAATAGTTAGAGAAACTATATTTCTTGACCAGTTAATGGCTATATGCATATAGCCATTACCTAGTCAAGAAATATAGTTGCTGCGACTATTTAATATGGATAGCTAGATCTGATTCTTCAACTTGTCCTGAGGATGAACCATAATGGTTGGTTCGAAACGGTCGACAAATGAAATATCATGTGATTTACGCCAAAAAATATCTCATAAACTTGATATGGATCACAGAAGCCTCAATTCAAAATATATATTATTATTTTTTGCCATAGTCTAACGATTATGTTTTTTTCCCTGAAAGTTATGGAAATTCTGGCCATATTTTGAAAACTTTGGCAGAGATTTTTATAAATCCAAGTAAAAGCTGTTAAAATTCATAATTTTAGGTGCCTTGGAATTTTTTGATGATGGTACTGAATCTATTTTCACCATGAAAAAGAGATTCAAACACTATTTCTACAAGACTTTCAAATTTTTTTTGCCCATATTCCAACCAGTTTTAGTTGTTCTAGCTATACGACTCCTTATTTTTCATGACATCATTACAATGACTAATGAAAAATTTATATACTTTTCTTAAGATTAGAACATAATGTTTCATGTGGGTTACTTATTTGAAATATTACAATAATTATTTAATAGTTAAATTTAGTTTACTGTGTCCACTTGGTGTAGCTCAAGTGGGGTAGCTCAAGTGTGAAGTCTCACCGAACCACACATCTTGGGTTCGAATATTGAGCTACCCTACCCTTGTAGTGGAATGAATAATGGACATGTAAAATCGAAAATCAGAGAGTCCTACCAAACTTGCAAAAAATATATATTTAATTTATTACATATTTCCATTGTTTAAAATAATTTGATCTCAAAACATGGAAAAGATAAATGCCTTGAGATAAAGTCTTCAATTTCCCAAATGACTTTGTCTTTAAATAGCTTCTTCCACATATAAAATTCTATATAAAAAATTTTGGACCCAACTTTTGTTTTTTTTTTAATTACTTTTGATATTTTTCATACTTTTACTGTGCAACTTTCAAATTTATAAATTAAAGATTTTTTCTTACACATACAATAATTTTATAAACAAATATAAATGCATCAAATACATGAGAATTATCATTGTCACATTCTAATAATCTTTGGTTAACAAAACATGAATTCGTTTTTTATTGCTTCAATCTTTGATTCAAAGATCTTTTGAAATTGTTTAATACACTCGCTGATTAGCTGTTGTTCCCGTAAAACTTTATTGGCCTTCAACATTTAAACAATTGTATTTTCTATTATGTAGTACTTCCTTTATTAATAACTCCAATAATTTCCTTCTTATCATCCATGTGTGGAAGTGGAATCTCAATATTTGTAAATAAGTATACAAACATAGGATTGAAATCAAAAGTATTGACTATAATTATTATTTTAGTAGAATAATTAAATATTTACATCTTCTCATTCAAATAAAAGTGAGATATGATCTCTGGATAACTTAATTCCTAAAAATCAAATATATTTGTTGAATAAATTTGTATTGTTTTATCTATTAATATGGATTGTTCTCATATGAAATTTGCCATTAATAACAAAAAAATATGGATAATGACTCTCATAGTGTTCTTTATTTAACTTTCTTATTATATATTATTATGGTCGAAATTTGTTTTAGATAATTGATTTTAATTTTATTAGGGATATATGAAAAAATATTAATAATTT
>APFE030198228.1:2943-14470 GCA_000404065.3 Pinus taeda | reverse complement strand
AAAACCTTTAGCTTTTATATTATTTATCAAAACAATTAAAACAAAATATATATTATTTTTTTATCATCTTTACGAAAATCAATGCGAATATTATGTACCCTTCTTAACATTGAAAATTGAAAAGTAATCCCTCTAATATTATTTATCAAAACCATTAAAACAAAATATGCTGCTTTGTTTTCTCCTTCTCTATCAGCACATCAGTATGCTTATTCAACCTCTTTAAAGAATTCTCCAAAGGATTCTCTAAAGTATTTCCAAGACTATCAGTTAGTCTCTCCTCCATATCATCTGCTCTAATGATGTCTATTTCTCTTGTCCACTGTAACGAAATCCTTCCTATACAATCTCACTGTCATACTCTGAATTTCCCAGCAAATACTCCAGCAATTCAAGTTCTCTGTGAAACTTCATAAGTACTTCATCATTACTTATGATTTCTACATTTATGCTTAAATTATCAGTTTAAAAATCACAAGGTTCAACAGTTTCAACTGTTGCTTCACATATCAGCTCTTTAGACTAAATTTCATCTCCTTCTTTCACAAGAAATTGTTCTTGCATTGTCACAGTTTCAAATATCAATGCATTATCAAATTCTTTTCGCTGCAATACTTCATTGCTTTTCTCATTTAAGAGACATTCTCCATCATTCTTTACTTCAGAGTTTTTATTTTCTGAAAGATACTCTTCCATACTTTTGATAGCTTCAAAATATTTCTCATCCTCTACAAGACTTGTAATCACATCAAAGTTATTAGATTCAACAATATAAGGTTTTACATTTTCTTGTTGGTCTGCATTTGTCCAAAAATTCAGAAAATCATCAATAATTCCTTCTTCTTCACCTAGAACTTCACCATGCTCTAGTTCACAAATGGACACTTTCATTTCCAACTCAGCTTCTCTGAGTTCTTCCATCAGCCACCTTACTTGCCTCTGTTGTAGCCTTCTCTGTAACTTAGACCACTTCATTGGCTTGTTCTTTAAAACCCAACCTTGTCTCCGGCTTTCCTCTAGTATCATCATCAATACATTGAATTGTTCTTTCATCTCTACAATCTCTTTGTCAATTTCCTCTTTGACTCACTCTCTTTCCACTTGTCTTGGCATCCTCTTTCTTCACCTTTCTTCTGCTGTGGTGTTCCTCATAACTTTTGCTATGACTTACTATATTCTTTCATGTGTTTCACGTGTTATTCCAATATGTTGTATGGTCCCAGGTTTTTAGGCAAAAGAAATGTTTAATGCTTCTGACAAAGAGTGGGCCATAACCCAAAGGCATCAAGATCGAAATTTGTAAATGAAAGGGATTTTTCCTTACCCCCGAAATTGCCTTTCATCATTTGGTATCAGAGCGAAATTGTAATTGAAACAATTGATGTTAAAACAGGACAAAGAAATTCTATGTGAAAGAATTGAGAACAAAGTTATGTGTCAAAGATGTTTATGCAGGCAAGGAAGGATCAAATTTTAATCTGACACACAATAATCACATAGATGTAAGGCATAGCAGAATATTAGAACTTGCAAATGCGAGAAACAAAGGACGATCCATTCAAAGTACAGAAGATGGTGGAACAAGATCACACAGAGATCTTGAAGGTGAGATGACATGTGTTTGTTTAATTTGATTTGAAGATTGGAGAATATGTGGTTTTTATATTGTTGCATAGGTAGCATCATAAGGAAAACACCGTGATGTTGTTCCATGAGGAAAGTGGAGATTCATTCAAATATGAACCTGAAGAATCCAATTCTCTATAACTTAGACCACTTCACTAGCTTCTTCTTTAAAACCAAACCTTGTCTCTCGCTTTCCTCTAGTATCATCATCAATACATTGAGTTCTAATTTCATCTCTGCAATCTCTTTGTCAATTTCCTCTTGACTCATCCTGTTGCCATTTGCCTTAGCATCCTCTTTCTTCACCTTTCTTCTACTGTGGTCTTCCTCAGAACTTCTGCTATGACTTACTATATTCTTTCCTGTGTTTCCCGTGCTATTCCGATATGTTGTATGGTCCCGGTTTTTGAGGAAAAAGTAGTGTTTAACGCTTTCGATATAGAGTAGGCCATAACCTACAAGCCTCAGGATTGAAATTTGTAATGAAGGGATTTTTCCTTACCCCCAATATCGCCTTTTATCATTTGGTATGAGAGCAGAATTGTAATTGCCTCTTGACTCATCCTCTTGCCATTTACCTTGGCAACCTCTTTCTTCATCTTTCTTTTGTTGTGGTCTTCTTGAGAACTTCTGCTATGACTTACTATATTCTTTCCTATGTTTTCCATGTTATTCTGATATGTTGTATGGTCTCGGTTTTTGAGGGAAAAGCAAATTAAACAACACATGTCATCTCATCTTCAAGATCTATGTGTGATCTTGTTCCACCATCTTCTTTATTTTGAATGGATTGTCCTCTGTTTCTTGCATCTGCAAGTTCTAATATTCTGCCATGCCTTACCTCTATGTGATTACTGTGTGTCAGATTAAAGTCTGATCCTTCCTTGCCTGCATAAACATCTTTGACACATAACTTTGTTCTCAATTCTTTCACATAGAATTTCTTTGTTCTGTTTTAACATCAGTTGTTTCAATTACAATCCTGCTATTTCCTTCCTTACATAAACATCTTTGAAACATAACCTTGTTCACAATTCTTTCACGTAGAATTTCTTTGTTTTGTTTTAACATCAATTGTTTCAATTACAATCCCACTCTGATACCAAATGATGAAAGGCTATTTTAGGAGTAAGGCAAAATCCCTTTCAATTACAAATTTCGGTCTTGAGGCCTGTTGTAATATCCCTGTCAGATAAAAATACAAACAACACAGTAAAAAAAATAAAATTATTGCAAGTACATTGAATTGAATTCACAACCTTCACGATATTAACGAAGCACCTTTCTGTTGAACCATGCGGCGATGACCATACTTCATTTTATGTTTGAAAAGGTTTTATTATGCATATATATATTAATCCGCATTCTGGGAAACTAAGGCATTGGTTATAATACATGCGTTATTTATTTAAGCAGTCGTGTCAACGACGCCTCACAAAGGTATTGATATTGATATTTATTGTTTTTTAGCAGTTCGTATTTTGGCTAATAATTATGTTGCAATAACTGAGATCATCCCGAATCAAAACCTTGGGATCCATTACGGTACTGATATTTAATGAGCTTTTATCATTGACGGTTTACATGATTGTTAACTGCTGTTTTCCGAATCGTGAATTGGGACTGCACTCCACGGAGGCTAGTTCCCAGACTTTTCCGGTCATCCATTCACGGCTCGTCGGTTTTACGGCTTCCACTTGGCGCATAGAGGTGCAGATGGCCAGCCACCACCCACGCGGCCAGGCTGCCCAACCAAGGCATAGCCTTAATGGCAGAGGCACGATGCATTCCAAATCTCAGAATGGCGGTCATTCACCTACTCATCCGACGGTAGGAGTGGAATGGCCCGAATTGATGGTCGTCAATCCTCCACTTGGCATTTATACGTTTATGGGTATATTATACGGGATGTTTCCTTTTTACTTCCAGATTTTTCGACCGAGACTGCTCTCGACTCTGGTAAAAACATACCAAAGAGCCGAGCTTCGTCGCTGCATATGCATGGTAAAGCTCCGCCCCCTCGATCATCAGATTAAGGTCGCTACTCTGTCACAGATTATATGCTTTTTTTCTATGTTTCTTTTTACTCATGGTAGTCGTTTATTCATCACCTCGCCGCTTACTAACTGTGTTTAATTTTCTTTCCTTTTCAGGTGAAGGTTTTGGCCTTGGCTTCCGCGTGCAACCAGGCCTTGCACGACCAAACTCTTTCTCAGGTGAGCAATGCTATTCCCCGAGCGTCTCCCTTCTGAAACGACATGGTTTCACGCGTGTCTAAGCCCTTCTATGTCTATCAGGATGTCCGCCTTCGTCTTGGTTAAGAAGGTTATTCCAGATACTCAGTATATATGCTTGGTGAACTTCGCAAGCATTCTATTTTGATTTCCTTTCTGCTATCTTCGCGGCAAAGAATCCGAGTTCTGCCGAGCAGTTCCTTTTTCTTATGGAACCTTTCTGGAAGACATGCCGACCTTTAATTCAAAGATCAAGCTTATTTGGGGCCGAGGGACATCCCTACGGTTAACCCCTGTAAAGTTTTAATGTACATATATCATATTTTACATTTAATCTATTGTATTAACTGTTACTCGAAAGGTTATATTTATCATGGATTTAGAAGGCCTTCGGGTCTTTACACTTGTTCTTATTTAACGGCTTGCATAATACTAGTTCATATGTTTCTCGTTCATTCTACCATCTGGAGGTTATATATGAAAGTAAATATTGGTTCTTTCGTTAACTGAAATGTACATGGTGCTTTTACTTTATTTATTTTTAAAAGGAAATACCGCCTTCGACTGTAACCCTTGTCGACATGCTTGCTCTTAATCATCTCATTATGCTGTTCTTGTATGGTTGCTCTGGTTATATTTTTGTGGTTGGTGTTACCTAGGGTGCCGACCACACAGAGGTCCTTCTCCATTCTTCGAGTACCTCTCTATGAGGTCACATATTCGATTCAAGTGGAGAGGGTTACGTCCTCTGATAGTTTCCTTTTGAAATTATTTCCACGCCAGCACGGTCCTGCTATCTTTATCTGCTTATAAATTCATAGATGGTAGTTTCGTAATGTTCAGTTACTCTGTACTTGATATAGCCCAAGTATGCATATATTTAGTCTTGCTTTAATACGTTTGCTTTGTTAGTTATAATAACGCCTGAAATATCATTTATTTATTTTTTGTTTGCATTCGCTCAGGTTACAGTTTAATGCAAGCAAAAGCTTGCCGTTCTTTATACTATCAATGTTGTACTAGCTCAGCCATTTCTGCTAAGTCTTCAATTTATAATTGATATTTGATGGCATACAGCCTGTTAAAGTTTCGTTTTATTTCATACTTTAACTTTTATAAAATAGCAAAATAACATGTATTGTTATCATGACAGCAAGTATTTCCTATTCTAACTGCAATGAACTTATTTACAAGATCGTTGAATTCTCAGTTGTTTCATACCTGAATCAGGGAAAACCTCTTACTGTGCTTGTCTACCACCCGACCTTAGGAGGGTCCTCCTCGACCTTCCACCCCCAAGCACTCTTGCAGAACTTATGCTGTCTTGCAAGTCCTCTGTTGTACCAAAGTTACGCTATCTGGTCCTCACCAGATGTAGCGGTTTCAAAGAGACTTCCACCTCTCACAAGCGCTATCTGGTCCTTACCAGACGTAGCAATTTCCTCTGGCTTCCCAGAGTAATTCCTCTCTTTCTTCCTTTCTTCTATCTGGTCCTCACCAGACATAGCAACCTCCTTTTGTAGGAGTCTCAACTGTCTCCATAGGTAGTTAGATTTTCCCTCTACTTGGACAGATGTCATATTCTTTAATATATATATATATTTTTAAATGAATTTTATATTTCTTTCTCTCATGAAGAAACTATGTCCATTTCCAGTTGCTCTCTTGCAACCCTATTCCATGAAATCACTTAGCAGTTTAATTAACATGATTAGTTAACAATCATAATATCATAACCATACAATTCACCAGCATACATTATGGTTACTATTTAAATTTACTGCCTTTTACTTGAAAAACATTATCCATTTTTAACAGGGTCGTTACATCTCCCCCTCCTGAAATTCAACATCGTCCCGATGTTGTTCACCCAAAAACAGTTCAGGGTAAGCTTCTTTCATATTCTGCTCATCTTCCCAGGTAGCTTCATCCGGTCCGAAGTGCTGCCACTGCACTTTAACCTGGATGATGGCTCGTTTCTGCAGCACGACCCTTCTCCGATCTAATATGCTCACTGGTTCGACCAGAAACTCTCCTTCCGGTTCCACCTGAAACACACAATATTTTGATCAGTCTTATTCTTATCATCTGCTTTATTTTGTGCTATTCTAGGCACAGCCTTACCTGGATGTCTTGCCAACTAATTATGTGTTTAGGATCATAGATGTATTTCTTTAATACTGACACATGGAACACGTTGTGAACTCTGATGTGGCTAGGTAGGGCTAGTTGGTAAGCCACTGGCCCAATTCTAGCTAGAATCTGGAAGGGTCCACAAAAGCGGGGTGCTAATTTAGCGCAACCACTCCATTGCAACGTGCTTTTCTTTGCCCGAATTCTTACATATACATGCTCTCCTACTTGAAATTCCTTAAAATTTCTTTTCCGATCTGCATAACATTTTTGCCTGTCTTGGGCCACTTTTAAGTTGGCCCGCACTTTCTTAACCATTTGCTCCATTTCTTTTAGCATTTCTGGTCCCAACACAAGTTTATCTTCAGGCCCACCCCAACTGGATGGTGTATGACACTTCCATCCGTAAAGTACTTCAAATGGACTCATCCGCAAGGACGCATGATATCCATTGTTATAAGCGAACTCTACTAAATGTAAATATTCTTCCCATCGATTTGGTTGCTTCATCACATAAGATCTCAACATGTCTTCCACTACTTGGTTTACCCGCTCTGTTTGTCCGTCGGTTTGCAGATGATAAGCGGTACTGAAGTTTAGTTGGGTTCCCAAACCTTCAAATAAAGTTTTCTAGAAAGCTGATGTGAACTTAACATCATGATCAAATATTATGGTTTTGGGTAAGTCATGGAGCCTAAAGATGTTCTGCATAAAAATATTTGCTATTTGTGCTGCCCTGTATGTGGACTATATTGGAATGAAGTGAGTTGACTTGCTGAGTTTATCCACCACAACCATGATGGAGTCATTGCTTTTCTTGGATTTAGGTAAACCAGTGATAAAATCCATGGTGATAACTTCCCATTTCCATTCAGGTATAGGTAAAGGCTGTAACAGTCCCGCAGGGTGTTGATGTTCGTCCTTAACTTGCTGACATACAATGCATCGCGCTAGATAGTCCATTACCTCTTTTTTCATTCCCGGCCAATAGCATTCTTTCCGAATGGCAATAATGATATTTTGGTACCCTGGGTGTCCTGCATAGGGACTCTTATGATACTCATCCAAGATCTTTTTCTTGACTTCAGCGTGATTGGGTATGTATATTCTTTTTTTGTAATATAATATACCCGTAGTCTTTAGCTCATAACCCTGTTGCCTTATGTGACTGGTCACATCTTGCACTTGCTGTTTCTTTTGCTGGTACTCCTGGTCTTGTTCAGCAGCTTGCTTGATTTCTTCATGTAGAGTAGACCATCCTTTGCTGGTAGCAATTTCATATAAACAATGCATTTTTCGGCTTAACGAATCAGCCACCCGATTTTCGTTTCCTTTCAGGTGCTTAATCTCAAAATCAAATCCACTCAAGAAGTCCACCCATTGAGCTTGCCTCACGTTTAAAGTGGGTTGGTTAAAGTAGCTGGTCAAGCTGTGATGATCTGTCATCAACAAAAATTTCTTTCCCAAGAGGTAGTGACGCCACACCTTTAGTGCATGCACAACAACAGTTAATTCTAAGTCATATGCTGAATACTTCTGTTCGTGTTCTTTCAACTTCCTGGATTCGTACGCGATCTTTCCTTCCTACATTAACACAGCTCCTACACCCTCTTTACTTGCATAAGTGCAGACCACATAATCCTTTTCCGGATCTGCAATACTCAACACTGGGGCAGTTGTGAGCAAATGTTTAAGCTGCTCAAAACTTTGCTGGCATTCTGCAGTCCATTTTAAAATTCTTCATTTTTTTTGTAAGGAGGTGATGGGGTAGGCAACCCGTGAAAATCCTTCCACAAATCGCCTATAATATCCTGCCAATCCCATGAACGACCTTATATCCGCCATGTCCTTTGGTATCAGCCATTCCATTATGGTTCTAATCTTTTCGGGATCCACTGCAATGCCTTCCTTGGTTATGATGTGTCCTAGATACTGGATCTGTTCCTTATAAAAATCACATTTGCTATACTTAGCGTATAGCTGATGTTCCCGAAGTGTTTACAGCACCAGGCTAAGATGCTCCTCATGCTCCTGAATATTTCGGGAATACATTAATATGTCATCAATAAAGATTAATACAAACTTATCCAAATATTTATGAAACAAACTATTCATCAAACACATAAATGTTGGAGGTGCATTGGTCAGCCCAAATGGAAGCACCACAAACTCATAATGTCCGTAACGGGTTCGAAAAACAGTTTTAGCTATATCCTGCTCCTTAATTCTGATTTGGTGGTACCCGGATCTTAAATCAATTTTTGAGAATACCGTGGCACCTTTCACTTGATCAAATAGTTCGTCAATTCGGGGCAGCGGATATTTATTCTTGACTGTTAATTTATTCAGCTGACGATAATCTATGCACATACGGAAAGTTCTGTCCTTTTTCCTGACAAACAATACAGGGGCTCCCCATGGTGATACACTAGGACGAATGTACTTCTTGTCCAATAACTCCTGTAATTGCATCTTTAATTTTGTTAATTCCGGTACACTCATCCGGTATGGTGCTCGGGACACCGGGGCTGCACCAGGTACTAATTATATTGTGAAATCCAAATTCCTTTTAGGTGGCAGCCCTGGTATTTCCTCAGGAAACACGTTCGCAAACTCACGCACCACCGGTATATCTTCCACGATACTCCCTTTATCCTTTGAACTGGTGAGTCCCACTTGGACTGCATATATTTGACACTTTTTCCTGATGCATTTAGCTAGTTGTGAAGCAGTAATTGGCCGAACTTGCACAGGCTTAAGAATACCTTGAATTTCTTGTTTATTTCCCAGTTCATCCTGATAGGATATCATTTTTGTTTTGCAATCTATGACTGACCACCGCTTCTCCAACCAATCCATTCTAATCAGTATATCATATGATCCAAGAGGAAGTATATTCAAATCTGTGGTCACGGTTTGACCAACGATTTTTAATGGGCAGTTGCTGACCTTGGCCAGCACCCGCCTTTTAGCCCCCTGTGGCTAGCTGGACTAACCATGGGTTTTTAAATTTAGTAAGTTGCAATTTACAGTTTTCCACAATCTTGGGACTAACATAACTCAATGTAGCACCTGGATCAACTAAAACAGAAACAGTTCTATCAAAAATCTTACCTTCGAATTCTATCATTGTTGGCTGATAATCAAATTGACGGTCTTCAAGAGCTGCATTTATTCTTGGTAGAGACTGAGCCACGTCTCCCATTGTTGAGGCTTCATACACCTGAGACACCTGATCACCACCTTTCCGATGAGGGCAATTCTTAATATAATGTGGTTCGCCACACCCCTAACACTGTACTGGCGGCCTGGCTGTTCCCTCTTTATCAACTCTGCCCAATGATTCACTGTTTTTGGAGTCGTTAGGTGGCTTAAATCTGAGCTGATTTCTGGATTGGTTCCTTCTGCTAGAACCCTTTGTAAATCCTTTACTAAAATTGCCACGAGTTCCTTTGTTCCCCATTGTTATTCTACTGTTCTTTTTATCCACCCAACGCTTTCCAGCGCTTTCCCCTTTTTGTTTATTCTGCTGAAAACATATTCTAGCTTTCCGTATTGCTTCATCCATGGATTTCGGATTGTCAAATTCAATCCTCTCACGCATTGTCAGAGGAAGACTGCTAACAAACCGTTGCACTTTTGCCTTTTCTTCTCGAATATATGGTACATAGCGGAGCAGAGATGTAAATTTTGTGACGAATTCGTCCATGGTCTGCTGTCCAAGTCGCAGGTCATGGAATTCTCTGGCCTTTTCATCGTAAAATCGTTCGGTCATATACTTTTCTTTAAAATATCTTTGAAAAATCTCCTATGTGATGTCTTGCTCATTCACTCCCTGCACCATCTTAACTTCCTCCCACCATAGCGTTGCTTTGGCCTGCAACTGAAAGATGGCTAACCGTGCCTTGAGATACTGGTCATATTCATAAACTTGAAAGTATTTTTTCATATTAATTAACCAGGCTTCTGCGGCCTCTTCGGATTCTCCATCAAAATGAGGCGGTTTGATCTTCCGAAATTCTCCCTGTAACTCTGTTCGTTGTCTTTTGGAGGTTTGATGTTCCGAGGCATTGTCAGATTTTTCTCCTCGAATCTCTACCCTTCCTTCATTTTCTTCTTGATCAGTGTGGTATCCCTGTTCCTCCGATACACGTGTTTTTTCTGGGCTGGGATGGGGTTGGTGCTGGTTCTGTTTATCTGATAAGCTTTTCAGGATCCTTCCCTGTTCCATAGTTAATCTAGCGTTGTCCTCGCGCAATCGAGCCATTTCATTTTTCAATTCCTGTACTGTCTCCAGGATAGTCAAATTGGTGTTGCGCGCCTCTTCCCCCAGTTGTACCCAAATTTCCGGGTTCCCCTGGGGAGGAGTGACATTGTCCACATTCCTGTGAGGTGCGCTGCTTGTTCTCCTCATACTCTGCTATCACCTAGATAGAGATTTAGTATATTTCACAGATAGATATACCATTCATAACTCAATTACTCTTGTTGGCTTAAAAAAAAAATATCAATATCACTATTGCAGTAGCCCAAAGTCACAGTGTTGCAACCTGGGCTCTGACACCACTTGTAATATCCCCGTCAGATAAAAATACAAACAACATAATAAGAAAAAAAAATTATTGCAAGTACATCGAATTGAATTCACAACCTTCACGATATTAACGAAGCACCTTTCCATTGAACCATGCGGCGATGACCATACTTCATTTTATGTTTGAAAAGGTTTTATTATACATATATATATTAATCTGCATTCTGGGAAACTAAGGCATTGGTTATAATACATGCATTATTTATTTAAGTAGTCGTGTCAACGACGCCTCACAAAGGTATTGATATTGATATTTATCGTTTTTTAGCAGTTCGTATTTTGGCTAATAATTATGTTGCAATAACTGAGATAGTCCCGAATCAAAACCTTGGGATCCATTACAGTACTAATATTTAATGAGCTTTTATCATTGATGGTTTACATGATTGTTAACTGCTGTTTTCTGAATCGTGAATCGGGACTACACTCCACGGGGGCTAGTTCCCAGACTTTTCCGGTCATCCATTCACGGCTCGTCAGTTTTACAGCTTCCACTTGGCGCATAGAGGTGCAGATGGCCAGCCGCCACCCACGCGGCCAGGCTGCCTCATTACTCTGTGATGAGCCCCAAAAATGGACAATTATTTGGGCTCATTCAACTTCCTAACTTGGCTTAGTCCACCATTCTCATTTGTTTATTGCATGTTTTTGATTATTTTTATGTTAATAGAGTGAATTTGGTTAGTCATTATGCCAACAAGTCTAATGGGTGCTTTGTGTAGCCTTTTTGCTCAACCTGGAGACAAAATTAAAGGTCTTAATGAGCACTTGGCAGCCAAATTCATGGGAGAACAAGTTAGAGGATTTGTAGGAAGGTGTCCCCCTCATTTATGGGTCCTTACCTCGAATTCTCCACCATCAGCTCGGAGTTCAAAGGCCCCCAAATCAATGAGCACAAGGGCAGCCAAGCAAGTCAAGTTGGACTGCTGTTAACTACAAG
>APFE030198201.1:2804-19158 GCA_000404065.3 Pinus taeda | reverse complement strand
AATGTATGTTTAGAGAAGGATTGCTCTTGTTTGTCTTGTTTGTCACTAGAGAGTCTTAGACTCCTAGGGAGGTTAGGTTTTTCCGCAAAAATAACTCTTTCCGCATGACAGGGGGTCCATTTTAACTGGTCTGAGTTCCTCTACAAGGAAATTTTGGAGAATTGCCACGAAGCTCAGGAATAGGGAAAAACATTCCACTGTGCATGGATTCTACTGTCCATAGTGCTTGTGGCAGGGGAATTGCCAAAAGATAGTCAATTCCCCACAATTGGCAGGGATCTGTTAGAGGCCGCAAAGTACGCTTCACTCTGGGCCACAAAGGATGCCAATAGAATCTGCGACTGTAAAATATTCTAGGCATTCATGGAGATCAACCTCAGAATGGGGATCAACCGCAAGCCGCGGTTGTCGCCCAATGTCTACAATAGCCTGTGCAGTTTTTCGAAATTTAATTCATACATCCATAACATATACATTAGAGTGCGAAAGGACCCGGCCAAACAATGGAAAAAGCTACCTTTGTAGCCATAGATGATGTCATCTTTAATGTCCTGGAAACATGGCCACCAGAGTGGCGCACCATAGACATCGCGAAGATAGAGAGGTTGGCGGCACAAAGAAAGAAAGAAGATGCCAAATTGTGCATCGCACAGTTGACAGAAAAGAGAAGGAAGGAGGCAGCGACAGTAGAAGCGCGAGCAGTGCGAGATGCTGCACAAATAGCAACTGAATAGGAAAAGGTTGCAGCAGCACAGGAGGTAGCCGCGAAGGAAAGTGAGGGCCAAATGTCACCTTCGCATGGGCAGGAAGCCGAGGAAGAAGAGGGAGGTGCGGACCCACAAACTGCATCAACACAGTTGAAGTGCCAGCACCTAACTGAGCGGATAGGGCCACGTAAGAAGGTCAAGGCATCGAAGTTGTATATTGACCCGATCACCCTAACCGAGGGTGATCTGCACGACATCGACGAGACAGTGTGCAATGTCACCTCCAAGGCCCTCCAATTTCATGAAGGAGAACCAGATTGTGTTGGGGGCCCTCAGAGCGCAATTGTAGGAGTTGTGGGCATGGAATTCCCCCAAGATATGTTTTGGGGCTTAAAGCCCAAGTTTTGACTAGGACTTTTGTAAATGCTCCATGAATTGTGGGCGCAGGGTGCGAAATTATGATAGAGTCACAGGGTTGTCTGCCCTCGTTTTGTAATGTAATGTCGGCTTAATAGACCTACCCATGGTCCACAGACCATGGGATTGTATAAATAGAGCGAGGCTCTAAGTGTATAAGATAACTAATTGAGAAGAGGAGTAGTAGAAGCAAGAGAAGTCTGAGTAATTGAGTCGAAGTGTAAAGTGTGTCTGTGGGTCGTAGAGTATGAGAAGGCTCTGCAGCTGAGTGCCCAGAGGCCTAACAGTCCACAGTTGAGCGTGGGGACCCCTGCAGCTGAGTGCGTAGGGCAGGTTGAGCCTGTAAATGTTGGGAGAATCAATAAAGAGAAGTTTTACTATATATATGTGTATCTTTTCCTAATTTAATGCATGATTGGATATAATTTGCAAGTATACTATTTATTTACCGTGAGAACTTATATGAATGTTTTGTATAACTAATTATAACGTAAGACATCCAAGTACGTGAAGGTAATTAGTTGGTACAGGAAGATAAGTAAGATATCGGGTAATAGTGCAAAGCACGGCTCTAGAAAGCACGAGAGATCCACAGGCCCTGTTTAGGGTTACGCGAAGGTAGCGTATCAAGCCGTGAGGAATAGGGAAGTGCGCGAAGTGACCTACGCACAGGAACAAACAGTGACCAGTCAAACCTCTCGTACATCTCAAGGCTATGGAGACCTGGTTCTAGAACCCTCCCATACTATTTCGGGTGAGACCTCACTCCGCCCTCTACAGACTGTTGTTGAAAGGGCGAGTAGTACAGGGATTTGTTTGGCTAATTAACTTCGAACCTTGGTCAGGCCCCAACAAGCTAATAGCCTGGATTGGAGGAATGAATTCTCAAGATCGATAAATAGCCATATAGATTCAAATAAGTGTAAAATTAACCCAATTCCATCCTCATAAGCATGATATCATCCATAATGAATGCAACTCTCAAATCAAGGGGATCCCACACTTTCATGGGTGACGCCATCTTGTAGTTCATAAACTTAATCCGCTTTTTTATCATCCAGCCTGGTACGAGGATAGATGAGGAGTAGAAAAGGAGTCTTGAGTTTATTTGTATCATGCGCCTTAAGTAAATTCTCCCACCACTTGCCTTCCCATAGGCTTCCACCTCATATGACAAGACTTGTGTGCATCTACACTTTTTTTTCTTCAAATTTCTCTCCAAGAGAGGAAGCAATAGGGTCTTGGAAGGATAGCCTCTATCATTTTCCATAACATAACATGCACTTTGGTTTAATTTTTCATTTCTATTTAGAGGGGTGGGGCTAGGAAAATCCTATGGAGATATCATGGGATCACTTTCTAGGCTAGAGATCGATTAACATCACATTGTCTTTCATCCAATCGAAAAGCAAGGCTTTCTTGAATATCTGCTTCTTTGCTTTAGCTATGAAGAATGTGAAAAGAGGACTTATGAGGGAATGATTTCAGCATGTCATTAATTCTTCGGAGGAGAAGCTATATGAGGTTATTCTTTGGAAGAGAGACCATTTGGAGGTGTTGAATTGTGATGAGGGAGTTCTGTAATATGACTATGGAAGAGATGTCTTGTTCTTTCTCCAACTGGAGTCTGAAATGAAGCCCATACATTTCATCAATATTCTTTCTTTTTGCCCAGACCCCAAGCAAACATTATTTCTTTATTTCCATCAGGATTTAAGAGAATCTCTCCCCCTACTACAACCACTCACTACACATCTTTAATCATAATAGTGAATTGTAATTAATTTAAAAAAACATCATTTACATAATTGAATAAATTTTACACTACATGATCAATTAATTAAAATCAATTAACATGTAAATCATAAAATTTCTCAACACAACCCAACTTATTGAAGAACTAAGTGGGAAATCAATCTAATTCCATCCCAACAATATCTAGTCAAACAAGCAAATAACTTTGATATAAGAATTCAAATATGCTTCACGAAGTGTAAGGCCTATCCTTGAAATCACATGATTAAGGGCCCTCCCTCCATGTGAATTGAGCCAAATCTCAAAAAGGTATTAAATCTTCACATACAATGACATATAATATATTATTTTTTAAATATCTATATAACTTTAAAAAAAAAAATTGAATTATCATAAAATAATATTTTATTTATTTAGTTGTAAAAAAATGTAAAAATAAATATTACATAAGTAAATATATTCATATTATAAGCCCCAAGGGTTAGCTCAATTAGTCAAGTTCCCGTCGCTAAAACACCTCACTAATGGGAGGTCATAGGGTCAATTCTCCTCGATGCCCTTGGGGTTAGGCTTTGCTAATAAGTCAATGGGATGTGATCCCTTCAGGTGGATCTCCCTAGATATTTCCTTCGAAAAAAAATAACAAAAAGAAAAAAAAGGAATATATGTGTGTGTGTGTGGGTGTGTGTGTGTGTGTGTGTGTGTGTGTGTGTGTGTAGATTTGGTAAAAATTGTCATGAAGTGTTATATAAATTATGAGGTTCAAGGTTCAATCCTCCACTGTTAAGCCTATGTTCCATTCTCAAGGGTGAGTTGGTTACACTTATAAGCTATAATGGTAGTGGCCAAAATCAAATAATTACCACACGATTTTGAGACTAACCTAGTTGTTGATTCCTCTGCTCATTAAAAATAAAAATTATTATATGAACAAGAGAGTCAAAAAATTTGTAGATATCCCATCAATATAAAAATTATTGTGTTGAGAGGTGCTCTACACATCAATATTAAGGAGATGTTGTAGTGGTTGTAAATAAGTGTAATCATTTAAATGTAGGATCAATATGGAACATATGTTGTAGTGTCCACATAATGAAGCATTATATATATATATATATATAGTAATTTTATATAGAGTACAAGATGGTGAGAATAATGTGAACTTGTATTCAAACGGTGAGATGTTTGGAAGGAGCTAATTCTAGTCTAAGAAGCATTAAAGAGGGATTTTCTTCCCTTCACAAAGAAATCAGAAGGTCCCTTGGAGGAAACATGAGAGAAATTGAGATAGTTTTGAGCATATTCAATACAAAAATGGTAGTATCTCGTTGGACTAAAAAAAATAAGATAACTGCACAAATAGAAAAAGAATAAAGATCGAGGAAGCTTAATGAGAGACTCGATCATGTTGATTTCCTAGTGTTGGAGTTCCTTGGGGTTGATGCTACTTATCTTTATATTTTTTCTCCTACTCCAGCATGTCTAGGTAAGCAAAAGGATCATCATAACCTTCATGTATCCATGGAGGTCTCTCCCATTCAATGATGTAGCCATAAGAACGTGCACCAAGATGGGAGAATTCCCCTTTGGTGGATTGGGCATCGTTGGTGGGGAATTAAGGTTGATTGCCAATTTTTTGCTCTTACTTCTTGCTTAAAGGAGATCCACCAATTTCAACAAGGCCTTTATCCTTTTCCAACATCATTGAAGGGTGAGGGCTAGGAGGAATGGCCTTCTGGCTGGAAGAATCAGTTCTAGTAGATCTCTCTTCAACGTTGGTAGATGTTGGAGAAAGAGGAAAGGGAGGGAAATTGAATTTGATATCCCTTAAGAGGTTGCATAAGAAGAGTTGAGTAGTATTGATATTATTGCTACTCTTTGTCATTTAGCTAGTGGCTTTAGCTCTAAATTTTTTCATAATCCTTAGATGGCATCCAAGTAGATTTCTTATGGCCTAGTGCCTATCTCCTAAATGAAAATGTTCCTCTGCCTCATTGCAACAATAAGAATATAAATGTGGGGAGGGATGTCTAAATCAAAGAGCTTTGATTATTGGTCATAATAGGGAGAAACAAGAGGTCAATCGTGCCCTCTACCTCTACGATAGGCTCTACCATGTTCATGAAATATATTGACTTACTTGGAACTATAATGCCTGGTGAAAAGGTCTATCGTGATTCTGAGCACTAGAGTATTATTATACCACATTCACGAACCATATTGACTTACGTCGAATTGTGATGCCTAGTGAAAACATCTATAGTGATTCTTAGTATTATAGTGTTGTTGCCTTCGTCAAAGGTAGTGACATATAGGAGAATATTGAGGAGAGAATAAATAACCCAACGAATAATCTAGAGCATGACATGGAGACAATGTTTAACCCCAAAGGAATGTTTTGGACAGGCTGGAGTAATGACACTTGGCCTCCCTCAATGGTGATTGTAAATTCATGACCACCATTCAGACAAATTGTTAAATCTTGACTTGAGACTTGTCATGTGGTCTCTGGTAAGGTCCATCAATCAATGCATTATTTTTTACACCCAGATGTGGGGTAATAATAATTTTTTTAACCGTGATGAGAATATTGTATTAAATCAAAGTTCACGTCTAGATATCGACTTGTACAATGGGTGAGTACAATGAATATCCTTTAAGACCAACTATAACTGCAACCTTAATACAATCATTATTCTTAGTATCTATTAGCCATTTTACTATCTTAAAATACATAGGGTCTTTGAAGGTGTAGATTCTTCAAAAGGCCTATAGATATTTACAAAATTTACATTGCATATTAGACCCATTGTTAAGGAATAGTTGTGAGGGAAGGAATACCATTTCTCATTAGGACTCCGACGTCCAAGTTTACACCTCTAATGACGAGATCATCCACAACAAAATTATTTATTCTCAACACAGCAAAGAATCTTATAATAGAGAAGGCTAGTTTTGGATTCCTTATTTGATTAATAATGCTTCACAACTTGCAATCCTCAGACAAATATCATATTATCGTTGTGACAACAACCCTCCAAAAAGAATTCCTAAGTCAATTTTGGAACCTACATGAATCGTCATTTCAAGCCCCCTAGTGTCATCATGTTGTTTGATTTTTTATTTGTGTGTTTTCTCCTAGTGTCGCATCCACTTAAGTCAATGTTTCCTAAGTGTCATCACCTAACCCTTAGAAGCGCTTAGGTTATCCTATCCATGGTTAAGTGAACTCATGACTTTTCTTAACTTAGAAACTCCTTTATGCCAAGCACACACTCAAAAAAAGCACACAAAATCATAAAAGGAAAATGAAAGAAGAAAAGTTCTCTTTAAGGGAAAAGTGCACTTCAAGTTGGTGAAGGCATGCACTTGAGTTGAGCACACTCCTTCAGGCTGAAGAAGTGTTCCCTCCTTAAGTGCACTCCTTCGATCTAAAGAAGTGTGCCCTTCTTGATCATACTCCTTCGAGTTGAAGAAGTGCACCATCCTTGAGCGCACTTCTTCATGATAAGCAAATGCACCCTCCTTGAGCGCACTCCTTCATGCTGGAGACATGCACTCTTCCTAGTTGCATGCATGTGCCTTTTTGTTGCATGTGGGAACAATCCTAGGAAACAGGAGTCCACTTGACTTCCCTTAACTAATCCTTTCTCTTGTCGACAAGTGTCAATCATGCAAGAAATAGTTTTACACGTAAACTCTTTTCAATTAACCGAGTTAATCATTCATTTGCATAATCATTCTCATTTAAGTTGGGCGCACAATTGTGGATCAAGAAACTCTTCATTAATCTGCATTACAATTAAGTTTCGCATGTCGAATATATTCATTTCCTTTCATGATTTCACTGTCAATCTTACTTTTATTACTGGTGTTTCTTTGATTTTTAGTTTATTTACTAGGGTTTTTGTTAAATCTTGGTTTTGCAAGTGTTACTTTGTTATCACATGCATAGACTCTGCACATTCCTAAACTTTTCATATTCCACAATGATTGCGACAGGATCCATATAAGCTTGCATATCCTCCTTCTTCTTATTCCTACCATAAAATTTTGTTATCAAACTTGTTCTTCAGCTCTCCTTAGGTAGAGCACACTTATGGAACTCAAAGCTTGATCAACATTGAAAACTACACCCAAAATGACCAAGTTTCCCTCTTGAGCACACTTGTTCATCATGAAGAAATGTTTCCTCCCTTGAGCACATGAGTGCACCTTAAATATTTGAATGATTTTACTTTGTGCCTTCGACATGCACTAGTGCACCCTCCTTTCCTTTGAGAACATGAGTGCACCCGGAAGGACTGAAGGCTTGAAGACATGTTCCTTCATCCCCTCGGAGTGTGCCAGTGTGCCTTCTCTGTCTTCTTAAGCGCATGTGCACATTGTGAAGGCCTAAAGGGCCAACAATTCACCCCTCTGACCTTTCGAAGTGCACTGGTGTGCCCTTGATGGTTTCATTCCCTTGCTTGAGTGCATGAGCACATTGCAAAGCCCTGAATGACCGTTGACCTTTCTTCGTGCTTTAAAAGTGCACCCTCCTAGTTTTCATGTTTGTTTTCTTATGCATGCAAGTGATTTTTTATTGTCATTGATAGATTTTCACGATCAGTTACATTTGATGGATTTTTGTACATGATTTATGATATATTGTTGCTTAGTTAGGTTCCATAAAGATAATCTTTTCATTATGAGTGTGCTTCCACAACTAGGTGTTTGAGCTACAAGTATTGTCTCCCTTTCATTATCCGTTGGAGCCATGCCTCCCCGTAAAGTGGCCTCCAAAGAATTATTAGAATCAAGCACTAAAGAACACATTGAAGTTACCAAGCCAACATTCCCATTTATGAAGACATACAATGCTTCATTGATAAGTCTAATGAGGTCACATAAAGCAGTATATACAACACATTCATGCAAAAAAGTTTTTCCGAGAATTTGGATGACCTGGAAGTGTACATCAACATTTAGAAGTCCAAGATTCATAGGATCACATGTAGATTTCCAGTCATCTCCTACGCAGAAGTGATTGAATGAATCATTACACAAATGGATGACTCTCATCTTATGCTTCACATTGAGAGTGGCAATCATCTCACCACTTATTATGGAGAAGACATGCAAATGTGCTACAATATTCTTAGGCCCACAAAATATGCTCATGATGACTTTTATATAATATGGGCCAACCTTGACATGAGTGAAATTATCAAATCATGGTTTTGAGAGCCTCCTAAGATTTTACATTGCCCATATACAATGTATCCAAATAAGATCCTAATAGATGTATATCAGTATCTGATTACGATGTCTTTTTGGTTACATGGTCGTAAGAATATTGAGGTGTTTGAGGAAAACTAGATATATGTGCTCAATATGGCGGTAACCCATGGAAGAGGCTTCAATTGGGCAGGTATATTGTCATTTGAGTTGCAGCATCATGCGGGGCAAGAAAAACCATCCTTGAGGGGAAATTAGGCCCCATAATTATATACGTTTGCATTTCTACTAGATAGAATCTTTGCACAATATGCGTCCCCAGGAATGTACTAGAATGGACCCTTAAGGACAAGTTCCCGGTTTACTTTCACTGTAGAGTGTTGTCAAAATCAAGCTTCAAAGGCACATATGAAAGATTGGTTGAGCACTTCTTTGTTGTTATTTTCAATATGATATTTGATATCAATCCTCCTTGCATGACCGATTAGGTGAAGGATTCACTACGGGATATTGTGGATTGGTTTGCAGCACTTGAGGGTACATACGTCATATGTTTTCATTGTTAGATATACCCTAATATCATGTCATGATATGTGGCCAATAAAGTGGTCATGCAGGAAGTAGAAAGTCAGTTGGAAAAGGGGTTATTGGGAGTTCTTCACAAGAGAAATAAATCCCCTTAGCCCACCTTCCCTTTTGGGGGTCAAACAATATGAATTGAAGAGCCACAAGATGGCAGTGGTAGAAATACAAGAGTTGGCTTGCTTTCACTTCACAACTAAAGAATTTCATGGATATGATCCTAAGAGAGTGTGCAGGAAACATTGTGAAAGGATTGGCTCCAATTCAGGGTATTCATCAATGTCCACAACGGAATATGATAAGATGAAGAACCGATACAATGCAGTCAAAAAGACACATCTAGTAATGGAAACTAGTTCACCCTAAGATCCATCATCTCAATACATGTAGGTGTAGGAGGTAGAATAGAAAACCCCTTAGTTAAGGAAAGTAGCTCCAAGAAAGAGGATCAGGTATGATTCGACAGTCAAGAGTAGTAGGAAATGGAAAACTAATCCCTATAACAAGGAAGGTATCCAAGCATAACAGGAGATGATGGAAGCAGAAGAATAGGAGAAGAGAAAGCAAAATTATTTGCTTGAGAAGCAACGAGAATAAGAGGAAGAAAGGAGAAGAATAGAAGAGGAACAACAAAGGTAGTCCCCTAAGGAAGTAGCAACACAGAGAGTAGAAAAAGAATAATTGAATCCGGGGATAGAAGAGGAAGACTTGGAGGAAGAGGATACCATCCAACCCATGGATGATGAACGAGGTGCTCTATAAGAACCTCCTCTCACAGGTGGTCATATTCCATTTGAAGAAATGGGAATCATACCTCCATTGGTAGATAGAGTCATGGATGTATGCAGTTTCACATTTGATCAACTTAAGAAGAGGATAATGCAACATAGGCATAGATACTTCCCAAAGAATCCTCAGAATCTAGTCTCGGTGTCTACAAAAAAGGTGATAAATGTCAATACCATAAGTAATCCCAGGGAAATCATGGCGAAAAATGTTGCTTTTTCCACAACAGGGTAGGAAAAATTTGAATATCTATTGAGTGAGCCTGCTATATTGAGGAAGGAAATGTTGTTTTGAAGTAATAGGAAGAACATCTTGCGGCGGAGAATCAGCAATTATCTTCATAGATTTTCAACATCGCAGAATGGAATTCAGCCACGCATGAGGAATTGGGGCCAATGGAGGAAACCATGGCATGGTTATATGATGAGATGATACTTCCACAATAGTAGGTGGGTCCTCTTGTTGGCATTCAGAAGAAAGCACAAGCAGTGGTAAAACACTTGAAAGTAGAAAACAGAATAGTCAACCATATTTAGTAGTGGGCTTCCAAGTATTCAAATGCTTCACAGAATTTGGAAAGAAAAGAGAGGAGTGTCATAGATATAGACAGAGTTTAGTTGAGACATTACCGCTAGCAATATATATGTCTTAGAGAATAGTCAATTAGTATTATTTTTGCTTATAATTGACTATATGATGATTTCAAGTTTGTAGCATAGAAACATGAAATACCTTCAATAGGAACACTTGAATAATCAGAGGAAGAGAAATCATCTTCCAAGAGATCAGGAAATACATTGAATATATCAAGCAAGAAACGTAACAAGAAGGCTTGGAGGTCACCAAAGACATTATTCTTCAATACGCCATCACACTAGTCAAGTCTCATATGAAACTTTCATGGCTTTGGAATAATGTACAATCAAGCTCTAAGTCTATATTGATGGAAGCGCTGGAGGTGAACATGCATTATGTGGGGTACTTGCCAGTTCAGGTCAAAGCCATCTCAACAGAGTTCAGAGCATGGCACACATACATCACAAATGAGCACCATGAGGAAGCAAATGATTTGTCAATTTGATAAGACTTTGTCCCATTATCAATTTTGTCTTATATAGCCACCATCTCATATGTAATTTGTCTTTTGTAATAAATTTGTAATGAAGTCCAAGACACACATGTGGAATGTGAATAGCCACACATGGAATGTAATAAGTCATGTATAGAATATGGAAAGTTGTAGGAGTTGAAAAGCCATGAGGAAGCTCAAATTTCAATATTATTTGTTATAAATATCTCCTCATAGCTCATGTGAAGGGCTTGGATTCTTGGAGTCTTTCCTTGGCTTCTCTTGTAGTGCATAGGAGATAGATCATTCTTTGGAGAAGCAAGTTGTGGCTTCGTTCCACTATCAGATATAGTGTTTCATTCATGCAATAATGTACTTGGGATATTTCACTCTTAATAAAAAGCTTTATGAGTCAGCATTTCTTCATACATGTATCGTAAATATAGTAGGACAAAAAACTTCCACAGAGGCTTGAAAACCAACAGGACAATTCTTGTTATGTTTATGATATATGTTGCTTTAATTACATATTAATTGAATGAACTAATTTTTTGTTTAGCTATGGTTGTGGTTGGATAAGTGTTATTATGCTTTAATGATTGTCGCTTATTATGTGGACTAATCTGTATTTAATCGACAAGTCTTTCACTTCCTTCCTAGGTCCCCTTTTAGGATAATACTACTACTTTTTAACAGGAGGCTCTTTTTCCTTTTACCAGTCATGGATGTTCCCTCATGCACCTTACATTGGGTGTATCGCAAATCTCACATAATTTCTACCCCAAAGAGTTGTTGCATTCTCTTATGCGTCATCATAACCAAATCATACCTTTGAACCTTTCCAACAGTAGTAAGGCCATATGATCGGACGGGACTCCTACACCAAACGATGTGAGGTCTAATTATTACTTCACATCGAGGAGATACCTTACAATGTTGGTGAAATCCAGTACTATAAACATTTTTGGCTCTAGAAGGAGGGCCAGATGACAAGTTGAGCCTATGAAGTCTATTTTAATCTCCTATGTTTAATGGTTTCATCCCATATCGTAATCCTGGTGTGTTTTTATGAAGCTTTAGATCTTTTAATCCCCAAAAACTATTTACATAACTTGTCACATTTTAAATTCGATGGCAAGGCTACAACAACAGTCCTTGATTACATAATTGAGTTTGTTCAATTTTTTTTTCAAGTGGTGCTTATTATGAATAAATATTCACATGGTTGTTTACCCTTACATTGGATGTTCCTATGAAGCAATGGTGCTATTATATACCCACTACTTATATCTTATCTTTTAAGAAATTGGTTGATGAGCTTCATTGCACCTCTAAAAAATATGAGTATCAATGTGTTATTAATGAAATTGATCAACTTAGAATGGGATCAAATTAATCCCTTAAACATTTTTCTGATCATTTCCTTCATATGTGTTATGAATTTCTTGATGAGGACATGGGCTAACAATTCTTCGATGATAAGTTTCATTTCTTAGTCTTGATTTCAAGAAAATATTTTGAACCTGATTCATTATGTCCTCCCTATCAAGAAGAATTTCAGCATCCTAAGGAAACATCATATATGTCTTTTGTCCCATGTCCCCCTCCTTTTGATATTTCGTGTTTTCATCCTGAACTGATCACTAAATTGGAAGATCAATGTGTTGATGAATAATTAATTTTTATTTCACATCTTTCCCTTTATGGTGGGTCATCTAATATTATCAATCCACCATATTTGAATCTTCATATCTCACCAATCGATCTTTTATCTATTAATCAAAATGAACCCTTGAACAACCATGACACTGATGATTTTATTTTCTCTAAATTATATAATTCTTTTTCCCAATTTCTTCACTAATGTCATAACGTGAGATGTCAACTCTCTCCTGAGGGATGCTCATTTTCTTCACGTAAAATTCTTCAACCCTCAAGGAAGAAATTATTTGACCATCAAACTTCCATCGCTACATCCAACCTAGAGAAAATATTTAATTTGTGATATGGAAAAAGATAAGGGTCTTAATGAATCTTTTACAACATCCATCAAATAATATTACTCACATGACAACATGAATTTTGGTCAGCCTGTTAATTTCATGGATTTGTCTTTAATTTGTTTTTTTGGTCAATTTTTCCCTAAATGTTGCTTACATGATCCTATTGCAGATTCCTTAGAAGAATCTTATCAGTTTGGACCCATGTCGCATGGACTATACTTACATGTGCTTCATCGAGTCTTGTATGGCCACAGACCTACTGATTACTAATGTTTTGGAGCCTTTCATTGGATAGAACAGTCGAGTGTGCTACACTGTTGTGATTTCACTTCCTATTTCTTTGTGTTAGTGCATATGTTTGTGTGTTTTTTCCTTTACACCGCACTGTGTTTTATTTTGATTTCACACGATAACATCCTTCCACACGAAGGTCAAGAGCATCTTCTATGGCTGCATTGGAAGTTCCATTTCACATGACTCGACCATGTACTATTTAGTTTAAGGTAGGATGCATTTCATTCATGCTTTGTGTTTCACCTTCCCTTTGTTTTTCAGTTTTATTAGCCTCCAAAGAAGAGAAAGGCTTCTTGCACAGAGAGGTGAAGCCGGTGACTTCATCGGGGTACTGTCTATGCTCGCTGGCAGTGAAGAACCATTTTTGTTCCTGAAGCAACTCTGTCAGGTTATTGTCGAGGCCTACTGGTAGCAGATCAATGCCAAAGATGTAAAATTCATACTCTTATTATTTTAACTTGTTGTACTATATTACCCTTACTTACATCGATACGATAATGATATGGCTTGTTTTATGTTGTGTTACGTCGAGTAATGGAACTGTGAAAACTATAATTTTAACTGGGTAAGAGTGGAGAGCTAAGGTAACTCACTAATTGAATCAATACTTCCTGTAGAATTGAGACTTTTTACCTAAATGAAACCATTTTAGAGAAGTTGGGGTTCCCATTATGTCGCCAAGTGCTTTCGCTATGACAAAAACCCTCCAAAAGTTTTACCTAAGTCAATTTTGGAGCCTACATGAATCATTATTTTAAGCCCCCTAGTGTCATCATGTTGTTTGATTTTTTATTTGTGTTTTTTATCCTAGTGCCACATCCTCCTAATTCAATGTTTCGTAAGTGTCATCACCTAACCCTTAGAAGTTCTTAGGTTATCTAATCCATGGTTAGGTGAACTCATACTTGTCTTGACTTAGAAACTATCCTTTATGCAACGTACACACTCAAAAAAGAACACAAAAGCATAAAAGGAAAATAAAAGAAAGAAAT
Organism: Pinus taeda; assembly: GCA_000404065.3. Lineage (NCBI taxonomy): Eukaryota > Viridiplantae > Streptophyta > Pinopsida > Pinales > Pinaceae > Pinus > Pinus taeda. Next base: position 5,333 of record APFE030198201.1, on the reverse strand, counting down.
TTCTCTTTAAAGCAGAAGCACACTTCAAGTTGGTGAAGACATGCACTTGAGTTGAGCGCACTCCTTCAGGCTGAAGAAGTGCATCCTCCTTGAGCACACTCCTTCATGTTGAGCAAGTGCACCCTCCTTGAGCACACTCCTTCATGTTGATAAAGTGCACCCTCCTTGAGTGCACTCCTTCATGCTGAAGACATGTGATCTTCCTAGTTGCTTTCATGTGCTTCTTTGTTGCATGTAACTGCACTCCTAGGAAATAGGAGGCCACTTAACTTCCCTTAACTAATCCTTTCACTTGTCGACAACTGGTGATCATGCTTGAAACATTTTTGCATGTAAACGCTTTTAAATTAACCCAGTTAATCATTCATTTTCATAATCATTCTCATATAAGTTAGGTGAACACCTATGGATCAAGAAACTCTTCATCAACCTACATTACAAGTAAGTTTTACATGTCAAATATATTCATTGCCTTTCATGATTTCACTGTCGGTCTTTCTTTTATTGCTAGCATTTCTTTGTTTTTTAGTTTATTTACTAGCATTTTTGTTTAATATTAGTTTTGCAAGTGTTACTTTCCTATCTCCTATAGAGACTCTGCACATTCCTCAACTTTTCATATTCCACCATGATTGCGACAGAATCCATAGAAGCTTACAGATCCTTCTTCTTCTCATTCCTACCATGAAATCTTGTTGTCAAACTTGTTCTTGAGCTTTCCTTAGGAAGCGTGCACTTATGGAACTCTAAGCTCAACCAATATTAAAAATTTCACCCATAATGTCTAAGTTTCCCTCTTGAGTGCACTCCTTCGTCACAAAGAATTGCAACCTCCCTTGAGCACATGAGCTCACCTAGAAGACTTGAATGATCTTCCTTCATCCCTTTGGCATGCGCCAACGTGCACTCCTTTCCTTTGACTGCATGAGAACACCCAGAAGGGCCGAAGGCTTGAAGACATGTTCCTCTGTCCCTTTGGAGTGCGCCAATGCACCTTCTCTATCTCATTGAGCGCATGTGCTCACTATGAATACCTAAAGGCCTGAAAATTCACCCCTTCAACCTTTCGAAGTGCGCCAATGTGCCCTCGATGGTTTCCTTCCATTTCTTGAGTGCATGAACACGCTGCAAAATCCCGTGAATGACCCTTGACCTTCCTTCCTGCTTTGAAAGTGCAGCCTTGTAGTTTTAATGCTTATTTTCTTATACATGCATGTGATTTTGTACTATCGTTGATAGATTTTCAAGATCATATATATTTGGTGGTTTTTTGTACATTATTTACAAGATATTTATGTTTAGTTAGGTTGCATAAATCTAATCTTGTCATTATGAGTGTGTTGCCATAAACAAGTGTTCAAACTACAAGTATTGTCCCCCTTTCATCATTTGTTGGAGCCATGCCTCCCCATAAAGTGGCCTCCAAAGAAGTCTCAGAAGAAAGCATTGAAGAACATGTTAAATTTACCAAGACAACCATTCCCATTTATGCAAACACATAGTGCTTCATTGATAAGTCTATTAAGGTCACATGGAGCGAAATATACAACACATCCATGCAGAATTTTTTTCTAAAAACTTGGAGGAATTGGAAGTGTACATCAACATTAAGAAATCCAAGATGCACAAGATCACATGTAGATTCATGGTCATCCCTTCCACATAAGTGATTGAGTGAATCATTACACATATGAATGACTCTCATCTTGTGCTTTGCAGTGAGAGTGGCAGTCAGCTTGCCACTTATTATGGAGAAGACATGTAGACATGCTTCAAGATTCTTAGGCCCATAGAATATGCTAATGATGACTTCTACACTAGATGGGATGACCCTGACAAGAGTGACATTATCAAATCATGGTGTCGAAAGCCTCCTAATATTCACCATAAACCCATTTGTAGTTTATCTAACTAAGATCCCCATAGATGTATATCAGTATATGATTTCCATGTGTTGTCGATTGCATGGGCAAGAACGATGAGGTGTTTGAGGAAAATTGGATATATATGCTCAATATGGTGGTATCCCATGGAAGAGTCTTCAATTGGGAATATTTATTTCCATTTGAGTTGCAATGTCATGTGGGGTAGGAAAAATCATCCTTGAGGGCAAATGAGGCCCCAAAATTCTATACTTTTCATTTCTACTGGATGGAATCTATGCACAATATGGGTTACTAGGAATGTACTAGAGCTGGAACCCTCGAGATAAGTTCCCAGATTACCTTCACTGCAGAGTGTTGTCAAAATTGAGCTTCAGAGGTCATCCCTTTCTTTGGCATGTTATGAAACCAGCTCAAGAAAAGATAGAAAAGATAGATCAACGCCTTAGAATTCAGCCTCTTCGAGGGGGCAACCTCCTTTACATTACATAAATGAACAATTCTTGGATGATACAATGAAAAGACCTCCTTTCTATATATAGGAGTCTAAGGGGTCATAACATAATCAAAGCTGACATAACAATAATAATGTGAGGGCACAATAATAACAATAGTGGGCTTCTATGGGGCACAATAGTAACAATAT
>APFE030198198.1:0-10094 GCA_000404065.3 Pinus taeda | reverse complement strand
ATTAAGCCCAAAAGATTAAAGTTTAATATTAAAAACCCTTGGTATTAAAATTATAAATCCAAGAGATTAATAAATGAAATAGATTATTAATCTTATAAGTCCAAAGGATTGAACCCAATATTAAAATTTGAGTAATAAACCCAATGGACTAGTAATATTATAAGCTGAAGGGATTTGTAAACTAAGGAACTAATAATATTATAAACTTAAATGATTAATAAACCCAAGATAATAATGCTAAACCCAAAGTTTAATATTTTAAACCCAATATTATAAACCCAAAGTTTAATATTATATACACTTGCATCAATATTATAAACTAATAGTTTGAGATTGTAAATACTTGCATTAATATTAAGAACCCAATGTTATAAACCAAATATTATAAACCTTAACATTAAAAGAAATATATTATAAACCAATGATACAAACCAAATACAATAAACTCCAATGTTATGAAGAAAATATTATAATCTGAATGTTATAAATGAAATATTATAAACTCTAATGTTATAAACCAAATATTAAAATCATTGTTATAAACCAATGTTATAAACTAAATATTACAAACTGATGTTATCAACCCAATATTATAAAACCCAACACTATGAACCCAATATTATAAACCATAATTCATAAACCGAGTATTATCAACTCATGCTATAAACCAATGTTAAAAATTAAATTTTATAAAGCAATTTCATAAAGCCAAACATTATAAAGCGAATGTTATAAAACCGAGGGTTATAAACCAAATATTATAAACGAATATTATAAACTCCATATAAACCCAAGGGATTAGATTCGATATTAAAACCCAGAAGATTACTAATAATATTATAAACTCAAGGGATTAATAAATCCAAGGGACTAATAATATTATAAACAGAAGGGATTAATAAACGTAAGGAAATAATATTAAACCTTGGGCTTAATATTATATACCCAATGTTTAATATTATAAACACTTACATCAATATTTTAAAACCTAAGATTATTAATCCCATTGTTATAAACCTTAATGTTATAAAAAAATATTATAAACCCCAACATTATGACCCAAATGTTACAATAGAATGTTATAAACCTCAATGTTGTAAACCAAATATTATAAATGTTATTGACCAAATATAGATCAAATACTCTAAACTCCAATGTCGTGAAGTAAATATTATAATCCCCATTGCTATAAACCAAATATTATAGACTCTAATACTCAATACTAATAAATAGTATTAAACTCTAAGGATTAACATTATAAACTGAAAGGATTAAAATTGTAAACCCGAATGATTAATACTGTAAACCCTTAAAATTAGTATTAAAAACATAATGGATTAATATTATAACTTTTGGCATTAATATTATAATCCCAAAGTATTAGTAAACACGAGGATTACTAATATTATAAAGCCAAGGGATTATTAATATTAAAAATTGAAGGGAATAATATTAAACCCTTGGGTTTAATATTATAGACAAATTATTATAACACCAAGTGATTAATATTTTATCACCAAGTGACTAATATTATAACACCAATGGATTATTAATATTATATACACAAAGGATCATTAAACTGAAGGGATTAATTGAATAAAACTAAGTGATTAATATTATAAATTTGAGAGGCTAATAAACCCAAGGGATTAATAAACTCAATTGACTAAGAATATTAAAAACACCATGAGAATAATATTGAACCCTTCGATTTAATATTATGAGCCGAATATTATAATTTGAATATTTAATATTGTAAATACTTGCATTAGTATTATAAATTCCAATGTTATAAAACAAACATTATAAATCACAATGTTATATGCCAAATATTAAAAACAATATGTTATAAATAAAGGTTTTAAATCTTAATTTTATAAACCTTGATATCGTAAATTGAATATTATAAACTGCAATATTAAAAACCAATCTTATAAACCCTAGTGTTATAAGACAAATACTATAAACTCATGTTAATACCAAAATATTATAAACCCCAATGTAAACAAAATATTATAAATGGATGCCATTAACTAAATATTATACACCATAATATACAAATGGAATATTATCTACGAATGTTGTAAACCAATGTTAAAAACCAAATATACAAAGCAATTTTATAAACCCTAACGTTACAAAGCAAACATTATAAAATATAATATTATAAATTAACGTTCTTCACCCACATAAAGATAATGAATATTAATATTATAAGCCCTATAGATTAATAAATCCAAGACACAACATAAAACATAAGAAATTAATATTATAAACCCAATAATAAACCCAATAAATTAATATTGTAAACCCAAAGGATCAATGAACCTAATGAATTAATATTATAAACCCAAGCAATTAATAAACCCAAGAGTTTAATATTATAAACTCAAAAGAATAATATTATAAACCTCGAGGATTAATTTTATAAGCCCTAATGTTAAACCCTATATTAAACCTTATACTATAAAGCCAATATTGAAATATAATATTAAGCCCAATATTATGAACCTAGTATGACATCCAATATTATGAACCATAAAATTAAGTCCAATATTAAACCCTATATTATAAACATTAATATTAAATCAATATTATAAATCCTAATAGTAAACCCTAATTTCATATTGTTAGAATGTGACATTGAACAAATTGTAATGTAATGTAACATTGCAACAATATTAGATTGGTTGTCACATTGCGATGACATTTGTCACAATGCAACGTTGGAAATATTTTTGTACCATTTGAATGTGACAATATTCGACCTTAGTATTAAACAAAACATTAGAAACTCTAACATGATAAAACCTAATATTAGAGTCCCTAATTCTAGACCCAATATTAGAAAACCTATATTAAAACGAATATTATAAACCCGAATATTAAATCACAATTCTGTAATGCTACAATGCGACATTGAATAACTTGCAATTTAATTTTAACGTTGTAACAATGATTGTTACATTGCGACAATTTTTTTCATAATGCAATGTTGGATAGATCTTTGTAGCATTGCAACATCACAACATGATTTATTATCAAAACATTAATATTGAAACCCTAATATTAAAATGTAATATTAAACCATAATACTAAAACCCCAATATTAAACCATAATATTATAAACACAATCTTATAACCCTAATATTAAAGCCGATGTTATAAAGGCAATATTAATGAGGATTATCGTAAACCTTAATATCATACGCAATATTAAACCCTAATATTATAAATCCTAATGTTAAACCCAATATTAAACCATATACTATAAACCTAATATTAAACCCTCACATTAAACTAATTTTATAAACCCTTAATTTTGTAATGTCACAATGCGACATTGAATAAATTGTAATGTAATGTAACATTGTGACAATCATTGTGAGGTTGATTGCCACATTGAAAAAAAAATTGTAACAATGTGAGGTTGGAAAGATTTATGTACCATTCCAATGTTACAATATTAAACCCTAATATTATACAAAAAATTAGAAACTCTGATGTTATAAAACCTAATAATATTACACCCAATATTAGAAACCCAATATTTAACTCAATATTATAAACCCTAATGTTGTAATGTCATAATGCGACATTGAACAATTTGCAACATAATTTAACATTGTGACAATGATTGTCCTAGTGATTATCATATTATGACAATGTTTGTCACAATAGATTGTTGGATAGATTCTTGCATCATTTGGCATCACAACATGTTTGATTATTAAAACAATAATGTTAAAAGCCTAGTATTGAAATGCAATATTAAAATCCTAATATTAAAACCAAATACTAAAACTCTACAGTATAGCCTAATAGTAAATCCGAATACTAAAACCCTAATATTAAAATCCAATATTAAATATGCTAAATATATGGTTGAGAAAGCTTGCTCATGGTAAATTATTTAAACAATGACTATCAAGGTTGACATTGTTTATCTATGCTCTCTAATATGGCTAACTATTTTTTACTAATTTTGTTATTTGGTTTTCATTTTAGGATTTGAATATTAGGGTTTTCCATGTTCACCATCTTTAAACAATACTAACTATGTTTTGACTATGAATGACTATGTTTAAGTATTGCTTGACTATGGTTGACTATATTTTTCCATGTTCTCCATGTTTAAACATTGATAATTATCTTTTTGTCTATGATTAATAATTGTATCACTATGCTTGACCATGGTTTGACTGTGGTTGGTTATGAATAACTATGGTTGAATATGATCTCACTATGATTGACCATCATTTGACCATGGCTTGCCTATGTTCAACCATGATTGAATATGACTGACTATAGTTGACCATTGCTTGAATATAGTTATACTATGGTTGTCTATATTTTGACTATGGTTTGTCTATATTTTATAAAACTTATTAGTACAGAACATGACTTGACTACGACTTGTATATAGCTGACAATTATTTAACTATGGCTACAATTGCAATAGTTGTTGTTGACAGCTAACCATCATTTGATTATACTTAACCTTCACCATGCACTATAGGCCTCAATCGTAAACCATTATCATCCACTACAGTTCAATATAGTTGAATATGGTTCATTATAAGTATATTATAGATAGATGGTTGTGCTAATATTTTAGCATAATTTTCCAAATTAATAATTTTAGTATCATGTTTATTTTTAAGGTAATATTAGATTTAATATTATAATTTTAATATAACTAAACATAGGTTTACTATTCATCCATTAGTGAATAAACCTTAATATTCATAACATAAACATAAAACTACTACCATTAGTTAATATTATTACTAAATTATAATAATAATAATATTATTAAAATAAGTATTAATGAAAATTACTATAATAAACTTAATATTATTATTATTATTATTATTCTTATTAATTTATGATCAATTTTTTTGGGGTAAACCATTAATAACAATTGATATGAGTGTTCTATAATTGTTATTAATATTATATAAGTGTTAATATTATTAGTGAAAATTAATACTAAAATATTATTACACTAACCTAATATTATTAAGCTTAAACCTAAACCAGTGTTACAGGCCTACTAGCAACTCTCTATCGAGACTGGATTTTTTGCGGAGCCGAAGATGAACCCTAACTGCGTCATCACCGTTGCCTCCTTGCCCTCGCCCGCCGCTTGGCCTCTGCTCGGCTCTGCCGATAAAGGGGAAGCTCGATTGAGTAGAGGAAGGTCGGTCTATTTCTTAACTTCTGATACGTAGGTCCTCCAATATTCTTTGAAAGCTCCCGACGCTCTCATTTTTCTCACCTTCAGCACTGGGGCAGCCATATCTTGGACCTCTGCAGCTGCATCTCGTAACAGCCGCCCCCATCGGATTGCAAACGCATTGGATAAGGACGAAAATGTAGAATTTTCTCACGTTTCTCCTCAGACGGTGGCTCCTGAGAAGAAATACGTTGTGCTGGAAGGCTGCTCATTTCTATGAGTACCTTCACTCTCCCCCAGAGTAGCCGATACTCTGTTCATGACCTTCAGAATTTTTTAAGTATCCTGGATCTACCTGGAGGAAACATCTGGAAGCTCTTTTGGATGGAACGCAATGACAGATTCAGCGACCTTTGGACTTTCTCCTCTTCTCCTCTCAAACCTCTATGGCAAGTTCAGGACGAGAAGGCCCTTCAAAGCTCCAGCCTCATCTTGTCTCGGGTCTGCAAAGGAGAGCAGAACCTTGATCTTTCTGCCACATTCTAGATCCAGATCAGGCTCATCTCTGGCAAAACTCTGCTACAATCGGTGGGCTCGTCGGGTCTTGTGTAGGACCTCAAGCATGCTCTCCATCTCAAGTTGGGGATACCCTTTGCAGCTCAACGACTTCTCCTCGAAGGTAAACAACTCGAGGATCACCTCCCCCTATCTTTTTATAGCATTAAGAGAAATTCATCCATTACTTTTACCCTTCGTTTGAGAGGGAGGGCTGTAGGACAGTCATCCTCACCTAAAGCTTCTTCTTACAAAGACGTTGTCAATGCACAGATGCCTAAGAAAATAGTTCCACCAGCTCAGGGTCCCAAGCCTTTTCTGGTGGAAAAACTGGAGGAAACCCCCTCCATCGAAATCATACATCCATCCTTGGATGAGCAAACCCAAAAGTTTGTAGATCACGCCATCATTTTCAGGTTCAATGGGCTATGGCCACGCACAACAGACCTCTACCAATGGCTTCATTCTAACTGGACCAACAACTGCAAGGTGTTGTTTTGCTCAAAGGGCTTCTTCATTATAGTGTTCACTTTTGAAGAGGATTACCAAAAATCTTTAACTACAGGCCCATGGTTCTGGGACTCAGCAGGTTTATTCCTCACCCCTTGGTTCCCAGATTTTGATCCTGCTACAGCAATCATCACCAAGCTCCCTATCTAGGTCAGACTTCCAAATCTCCCGGCACACCTTTGGCATTTTGTTGTATTCCAAGGGATTGGCAGCTCTCTAAGTCGCTTGCTAGACACAGATGTCTCTAGAGGTGAATTGGGCCTATACACCTTTGCCAGAATCTGTGTAGAAATAGATATGAGTAAAGGTCTCCCTGAACAGATCAATCTCAAAGTTGGAGACTTCCACTGGACTCAGACCTTGGATTACGAGAACACAGCCTTTCGCTGCCGAAACTTCCATCACATAGGGCACCTTCAGAGTTCCTGTCCCACGATGGCTGCCCAAAAGAAGAAAGTCAACCCCAAGCAGAAATCCAAGAGTTGGAAGCCTCACATTCCCCCCCCCCATGGATGACTTTGATTTTAGTTCGGATGAAGAGGAAGAGGATGCGGAAGGAATGGAAGCGAAGCTGGCACAGGAAGGAATGGAAGCAAAGCTGGCACAAAATCCGCCCTCGACGGATCCTAAGGATTTGGTTGTCCCACCAATCTCACAGAAAGGAAATCATGAATCCTCCACCTCGGACTCAGACAAGGAATCCTCCCTGTCAGCACTGCTTAGCTTGCAAATCATGCTGGTTCAACAGAGTCCTCCTGATTGGGTCAAAGTTGGTAAAAAGAAAGGGAAAAAATGCTGAATAGTTGATTCTACACATGTTGGGTAGAATCCGTTGTTCTGTTCTTGCTCCTCTGTTCTTCTTGTTTCTTCTTGCTCAGTTTAGCTCTCTTCTCTTTTTCTTAGGGGCCGTGGTGGATAGCCTATCCTTTTCGGCAGCCTATGTTCTTGGTTATAACAGCTTATTGTACCATATGTCCTCTTAATAAAATTATTTATAGAAAAAAAAAAAGCTTAAACCTTTTAAAAAACCAATTTTATAAAAATTTAAAATTTTAAAAATATTAATCTTATCAAATTTTCAAAAAATATATATTATTATAATCATTAGTAAGCATTACTATTAAAACTTATATCATAACATTTTGCACAAAAAATATTAAGTAAACTAAGATGATATATTATTTTATTATTTAAATTAAATCTATTTATTATTATATTATATAAACACCTAATACTAGATACCTGAATATAATACGATATACTTAATATAAACGTAAAACGTAAATAATATTAACTCTGATATTTGAAAACCTAAACCTAATATTTAAAAATTTAAGCCTAATATTAATAAACTTAATATTAAAACTAACTATAAATTATTATGACATATCTTACAAAAATGTTAAATATAAATATCCTTAATTATATAACATTGGTTACTAACTTAAACGTAACCACACTTTTGCACCAACATTGATTACTTAGACTCATCGAAACAAAATTTTAATAATCCAAGAATATCTGTTTGGTAAATCTTGAATCTCCTAACTAATTATAATATTGGGTCAATTAAAATATAAAATATATAAACAAATTATAAACCTAAAATAATATTTAATATATTATATAACCAATCAACCAAAAATTAGATTCTCATATAAACAAGTTTTCCTACATAATATAAGGAAAGTTAAATAAATTCAAACCATGAGTAAATGTACCTTTAATATTAATAATATTAAATATAAAATATTATCCTTAATTAATATTTATTTTTTAAGAGAAACGGTAGTATTTTCATTATATCAATTCGAAAAAGCCCAAGACCCATACGAAATTTAAGATTATGCTTTTAGCCATTTCCATCAATTTAAATATGAATGAGATCTTTATGTTACTAGAATTTTTTACATGGGGTACTCGAGCGTGACTATAACGGTATACTCTTTGGAAAACACCACTATATTATATACATTGACATAGAATATATATAATATTTGAACGGAAAATTTTAGTAGTTATGGGAATGAATTCTTCTTCCGGATATTCATCCATAGTAGTCTTCAATTCTTCTGTGACATCCTCTTTGTTATCAACCTCAACAACAACAATAACAATCACGATCTCAGAAACAACATCATCAACACCAACAACATTTTACATCGTGGCTTCCCTAACCCAAAAAACGTCCTTTAAACCCGTGATAGTAGGAATTTCCACTTCTGTTTCGATGTTATCCACCTTCTGTTGTATTCTAATCACATTGATACAAATGCGTGCCTTTGTATTTTATAATAATTCCATATCTTTAACCAATCGAGATAATTTAGAATAAAGAAATGCCATACTCTCATTAACTTCCTTAACAATCTCCTTTATAACTTGTTTTCAAGAATTGTCCACCAAATTCTTGACACTTCCACCACTACCATTACCAGACCCCGAGCTTTTGAACCTAAAGCCTTCACCACTTGCATTATCCGTGGAGGTCATCTTTGCAGCCATCTGCCTCTGGACAATTATTATCCTTTGATTAACTCACCATAACCAACTACCATTTAATGGCTTGTTCAGCCCCAATATTCCTCCCGAACTTACCCTTCATAAATGCTAGTTGATTCAAGGTCTTGTTAAGGGAAATTCCCTCCATTTCTTCCATCACTAGAGTTAACCAGAATCATAATTTGATGGTACTATATTCCTCAGCGGGGATGGCTATATTGCGAATCCAAGTGAGTAAATGAATCTATGATGCCCACGTGTCCTCGCACATAATTTGCATTCCAATGAAGCAACACCTCTGCATTAACTTCAATACAACCATCTCATCTTCCAAAGCACTATGGAGGAACATCAGGGAGTTAACCATCTTAACTACCAACTTAATTCTCTGAAGACTTGTACCTTTGTAGTACAATGTTGACTTGCTGCTATAGATCAAGGGATATGACATGAAGATTTGTCTTGATTTATACATAAACTACCTTGCTTGAGCATCACCACTACATTGGCGTGACCATCCGCTAAGTGGTTATTGGCACGCAACACATGAAACAATTTTCCCTTTTCAATTTTTTTTAACACATAAATAATCCTTGCCATGATTGAGGAGGTTTCATCATTGAGAAGATTGACGTTCTCGAGAAGCTTCGTATATTCCTGAATAATAATCATGGAGTCACAACTATAGAAAATTTTTTCATATCATGAGCCAAACTGATTTTCAGACCACACGAGAGAGAAAAAACTTTCGCTTGATTGTTTGTCGAAATGCCAAGACCCCATGTGTACTGAATTTTTGTTTTTTCTTCGAGGTTAACAATTACCACTACAACATTCCCATATATTAATTAATATTATTATTAATGAATAATATTAATGTAAAGTAATATTAATTAATTAAAGTATTAATGCAAATTATTATAATAAGTAATAATGATATTATTAATCTTAATATTAATTTTAAGTTAATTTTTTAGAGAAATATTAATAACAATTGATATTAGTATTTTATAGTTACTTTTAATGTTATATAAGCGTTTGTTAATGTTAAATAAGTGCTAATATTGATATTAGTGAGAATTAATGTTAAAGTATTATTAATAATGTTCAATAATAATAATTTTATTAACTATTACTACCATAATATACTATTATTAAACTTAAACCTAAACCTAAACTTAAACCTAAACTTAATAAGATGATTTTTTTTCAAAAGAAAATATTATTACTAATTAATATTAATTTTGTATAATTATTATAGTGTTAATATTAATGAAATTAATACTAAAATATTATTAATAATAATCGTTAATAATGTTTTTAACCATTATTATACAAATCTAATATT
>APFE030198197.1:149141-169315 GCA_000404065.3 Pinus taeda | reverse complement strand
GTGTGTATGTGTGTGTGTTACTTTGGTTTGTGATGGTATTATGTGCATTATGTCTTATTGTGAAAATTAATTTAATTGGAACCGCTTAAACTTTTTGTTTTTGAATTAATAGATAAATTAATATAAAAGAGAAAGTGTCCTAAGATTCGAAGTAATTTAAATCAAATTAGCATAAACGAGAAACAAGTAATTTTGAAGTACTCAAACTCACGTCTATTTTTCTACCACAATGGCAAACTTAATTTATTGGTGAATTAAATGACTCTACTCTTTTTTGGACGAACAAGACTAGACTCTTTTACTTGATCTTGTCACTAGGAATTTTTCATTTAATTAGACAACTAAAACTCGTGTTGGGAATTCATTTCAAAGTTCATTCTCTATGTCCCAAATTACTCACGTTTTGCATCAAACAGTACACAACCCTTTAGTTCATGTATTCGTTTTAGAAATTTTGCATTTAATTAAAAATTGAAGCTCTAATTGGTGTTACTATGTGTGGAGTCAAAGATAGGGTCGTTATATTAAATCATCTTCTTTCAATTGTTTTACCTGTTGAATAGTATATTTCTCTTACCATAAAATCAATTGCCACATTTAAACATCAATATGGCGTTTTTAACCTTGAATTTCACCTTTAACTACAAGTTTGTCTTAACGGACAGACCAATACATAGAGTTGAGGATTGCCAAGGTGAAGTCTCACAAATCTTAAATAGATGTGAATACCAATGATTATGGTTTAACCTGAAGTATTGTGTTAATCAATCCACTTTGCACTCATCAAGTATAATAAATAAATGTAGAGTTTACTTCAACCTCAAAAATCCATGGCAGAGAAAACACATTAATATTGAAAGTCTTTGTTAAGATGTTTTAAGAAATCAATTATAATAAAAAATGTAGATTTTACTTCATCCTCGGACATCCATGGCAGAGAAAACAAATTAGTATCAAAAGTCTTTCTCAAGTTTCTTTAAGACATTTAGTTGTAGATAATTTTATTGGTAAGAAAAGATGCTTTAAGAAATCAATTATAATAAATAAATGTAAAAGTTACTTCATCCTCAGAAAGATGCTTTAAGAAATCAATTATAATAAATAAATGTAGAAGTTACTTCATCCCCAGAAATCAATGGCAAAGAAAACAGATTAGTATTAAAAGTCTTTGTCAAGTTGTTTTAAGAAATTTTGTTGTAGATAATTTTATTGCCAAGAAAAAATTAAACATTTATCAATCAAACACAACAATTTGCCAAGACGCTCTTATAATAGATATAATTGATTTCTGCTTTTAATTTTGGATTTCTACCGATCTATGTTAACTTATATCTTAGTAAATGTTTTTGGATTTCAATGTAGTTATGTTACTATAAACTTGCTGCCAATACTAAACAAAATGCCACCTGTATATATAGAATTGAGTGTTTGATTGTTTATTGAAAATTTCAATATTTGTTATTATCAAATAAAGTGTTAAATAAGAATGATATTTTTATAAATTATGTTTTATATGAAAAATATCATGTAAAGTAAAAATAAATACTAAAAATCATATGAAGTGCAATTTAAAATTCAAACATCATTAAAAATTTGACTATGGATAAGGGACCCGTCAAATTTAACCCCTGCTCGGACTCCTTGGCAGCGGTGTTTGGAATTTCTAACTTAAACATAATTTGGCGGTTTTACCAACTCGATGGCCGTTCCGACGGTTTTCATGAAAAAAGAAATTACAGTTTTGAAACAGGAAGGAAATGTTTACGACGGAAAAATTTGCATATTCCACCTCTGCCTCCGTCGTTCCATTAGGTATGTAGCTTCCATGTTCCCAATGTGGCAACCAGGAGAAGGCGCTGAAAAGATACGTTGAAATGAAAAAATATGTTGATATGTAGTTAAGTAAGGGTAGACCAAGTAGATGAGGTGGGATGTTAATTTTTCGTGGGAGTCATCACTTTAGATTAAATTCAAGAAATTGAGACCCACGGTTAATTATAGTAAGGCTGGATCAGGTTTTAATTTGTTTGTTTTTAACAATTATTTCTCAAAAAAAATGGAGTCGTTTAAAGAGGCGGAGGAATTGTTTGGATGGCGACCGCAATCTGGGTAAAATAATTTTAAAAAATCTTGTAGACACAGTTTTTGAATCGTGTTTTTCACGGTGGAAATGGATTCAGCACCATCAAAAACGTCTAAAATACCTACAAATTTGAAGTTTAACAACTATAACTTGGATTTACAAAAAATCCTTGTTAGATTTTCTCTAAATATGACCGGAATTTCCATAACTTTCCGGGCAATTCCTTCTATGGCAAAAAAAAACTAATAAATAAGCCTTTTGCTTATTTCATTTCGCCGACATTGATTTTCACATTAAATATATTTTTCATAAATATTTTTTTATTTTCTTTAAAAATAATTGAAGTTATTAGAATTTATCCAAAAATTCCTGTTTGCTCCACCTGATTGGAGTGTAGAGATTCACTTTCCCACATTTCTATTACCACACTAATTTATATATAGATGATCGTCTAACCTTTGTCAGTACACTTCTTGTAGTGTCAAGATTCTTTTGACATGATTATTTCTATGTTCTTATCAATGTAACATTGTACTTATTATATTTGTTTCTAAAAACTTGATAAAAGGAGTGTTGAGTATTAAGATGCTATATTAAGAAATTAGATGGTGGTTATATTTCTTTGCCGGACTCACCTAGCTTTTTCCAAAAATTTATGATGTATGGGGATACTTGCACTTTTCTTCCATGAAGCATTAAACTCTGTGTTGATGACATTTATCCTTAGCTTCGAATTTTGTCTCCGAAGCTTCATGTTTGTGTGTCCTGGAAGACAACTATCTTAAAAAAAATCAAACAATCATTCAAGATGGGAAAGTCGGGCTATTCATAACTATTCATTGCTTACCAACTTTGATGTTTGTGTGAAGTGGAAGACAACTATGTTAAAATAATCATATAATTATCTAAGATGTGAAAGATAGTCAAAAGTTTCATAATAAAAAAATAAATATATATATCTATGGTAATAGGAAGAGTGCTTTATTAATGAACACATTTACTCGATTAATCAGGGATAAAAAGGTTATGGGTCAACTTTAACCTAAAGAAAAATAAAATAAAAAAATACACATCTTATTTAGAATATGAACTTATTAGAATTGGAATAATCTCAAATTTCTTGGAAATTGGTGGGCAGAGCAACGTGGCATAAATCTAATTTAACTTGAGAAAAAAAAATGAATTGCACATCTTATTGTAAAATATATTGTTTTGCTAAATAAAATTTTCTTATATATTAATTTCCCCATCTGATTAAAATATGAACTTATTAGAATTGGAATAATTGGTGGGTGGGTTGGTGGGGAGCCACGTAGACCGAATCTAATTTTTTTAATTTATTAAAACTCAGTGCATCCTAACAAACTTTGTAACACACTATAGTCGTTGATAAGCATTAAGACTAAATATATGGTGAGCATATTCCTTTTAGAATCAAACTAAACAATCAATTAAAAAAAAATCAATAGATCCTCATCCACCTTAAGTTTGAAAGTATCAACAATTAATATAATTGAAAGCAGTTAAATTTCTCTACATTTTATCTTTTCACACATTTTCCATTCATCACCTAAAAATTTTATAACAATAAAAAATAAATTTTATTAAATTAAAAAACTAATGGAAAATATATCCAAAAACTTAATTTAAATATTTTAAAAAATTAAAATTTTATTAAATTAAAAATAAATAATAATGAATATATTCAAAAATTTAATTTAAATATTAAACACCGATTTTTCTAGTTTTTGAGTATAGTAATAAAATCTTACATCAAACTAAATAATTCAATTCTTTAAATCCAATAAACCAAAATTTGATCTTAATAAACATCGTTATCATCATACCAACCGAAAAACTCATATTTTCAATTACATCATTCATTTTTTTAAATTGATTTTGCACAACCATATATTTTCCACTTCACCATTGTGATGAAGAATATATTCATTTGCAACTTTTAAGCCAAAAAAATGATATCGTAAATAAACTTATACGTTTATGAGATATCTTAATCCCAAACATCTTACCACTTATATGCACTGTGAATTTTGACATTAAACAAAATTTATGGTTTATCTTATTACTTAAAATTAAATTTATTCTTATGAGTACTAAGCTTCCGATTCACAACGATTTTTGGGTATTTAATTAAAAAGAAGTAAAGAGTAGATTTTTACGTTGAGTATTTTAATAAACTCAAACTTCCAACCTTTCCCAGATCAAAAAAAAATGTGCCTCTATTTTAAAACATCATGCAATGGTATTAGTTAAAAAAATGTCCTATTTTAAAACATCATGCAATGGTATTAGTTATTCATTATTTTTAAAAGATTGTGGTGAAAATGAGTTATATTATAGTTTTTGGTTGAAATGAGGTAGATAAGTATATGAATTATTGAAACCGTTTTTATAATTTTAATTTTTTAATTTAATATTATAATTTTGTGGATAAGAATTTTGTTTTTTTAAATTCTTAATAGTAATTTAATTAAGATTGAATTTATTAAAAAAATATTATGTAATTGTATTATTTTAATTAATTAAGAAATGTCATTTAATATATAATATGAGTTTATGTTTTTTGAGTATTGATTTTAGTAATCATGTATTTGGCCCTGGTATTGTAACAAAATTATTTACACTATAAGGTATATATAATAAAGAAGAGTGGATTTCATGGTTAAAATGTTGTTACTGTGTTTTTCAGTGATATATATTTATGTCATATTTTAATTATTTTTTTCAGTATAATTAAAATAAATTATATTAGTTCCCTCTAACTACATGATCATTATGATTAGCCACATCTTAGCCAAGCTTTATGGTCTCATTTTGGAAAAAAAGATTAGCCATTGGCTTGAAAGCCATGCTAAAAGAGCTAAAGGGAAAGTTGGTTTTAAGAGATACCACTTGACGATGACCATCTTGTCACTCTCAGGATCATTGTTGAGGAATGTCGCAATAGTAAATGTGATCTCTGTTGTTGCTTTATGGACTTTAGAAAAGTCTTTGACATTATTCCTCGAGATAAGCTTTGGAAAAGACTTGATGAGATAATGATTCCTCTTGAGTTGAAGATTATTGTAATTCGACTCTACGAGACGGTTGTTTCCAACCTTAAAACCAACGAAGTGTGGTCTAAAGGTATTAAATACAATATTGGGGTTAAGCAAGGGAGTCCCCGTTCCCCTACTCTTTTTTGTATTTACATCAATAAGCTTAAGGAGTGTTTGGAAATTGCGGGGTGCAAAGGGACCGAGTTTGCTGGTATTATCATTACTCTTCTCCTCTATACTGATG
Organism: Pinus taeda; assembly: GCA_000404065.3. Classification (NCBI taxonomy): domain Eukaryota; kingdom Viridiplantae; phylum Streptophyta; class Pinopsida; order Pinales; family Pinaceae; genus Pinus; species Pinus taeda. The sequence continues at coordinate 163,929 of APFE030198197.1, read as the reverse complement.
ATATCGATCCTCTTGATAGAATCCATGAGGACCTAGACAAGCAACTTAAGACTCTTCATGACTATTGCTTCAAGATGGGTATGCTAGTTAATACCGACAAGACTAACATCATGATAATTAAATCCAAAAAGATCACCCATGGAAATTTTGTCTATGATAACAATTGCTTGGAACAAGTGTCTTCCTATAAATATTTGGGTATTGACATTTCTTATCAACTCAACTGGAATTATAACATTGAGAACATGATCATTGGAAGTTGGAAAGCTTACTATGAGCTTGAAAACAATTGTAAGGTTGTCAATCTTTGTATTTGGAGTAAAAGAGGTTCCTCTTTGAGGCCGTTGTCGCCACTGTTATCCTATATGGTTGTGAAGTTTGGGGTTATACTAGATCCGGAGTTTTGTGGAGAAAGATTTATATGATTAAAGGGAAATACCCTCTTTCCTATCTTCCTGATCGAAGATGGCCTCTCACCTATTGAAGCAGGGTTATGTTTAAGAATCTAATGTATAAGAAGATTCTTTACAACATGAAATCCAAGAGGCTTCCTAAAATTGATTCTAACTTTAGTTAGAACCCCCCACCTTTGCCTCAAGCATGGGTGGCATAGGGATGCCTAGTCTTGGCTCAACCACTAGGGAATAAATGAGGAGATCATCTTGAGAAGCAAGGATAGTGTCAGAGATATCATCACCACCAAATTTAAGGATAAGTTATGGGATGATAAAGAGGTGGAGGTTAAAAGGAAGCTAAGATATTATAAGGAGGTGATCAACCCCACCCTTGAGAACTAGAATTATCTTTCTATTTTGACCTGCTCGAAAAAAAAGATGAACATTGTTAAGATTATAACTATTTCTCATGAGCTTCAAAGTGAAATTGAGCGATGGACTACTCTCAAGACTCCCTAGGACGATAGAATTTGTCATCTTTGCAATACCAAGAGGGTGGAGGATGAAAACCATTTTATTTTACATTGTTCGGCCCTTACTCACATCCGCTCTCATTTCCCTAACATCTGTCATACTTCCAATATTCTTGACTTGTTAAGTCAATCCAACTATAGTGCTCTTGGTGTGCTTCTTTCCCTTCTTTTTTAGCACATAAATAAGATTCTAAAGAATTACAATTAGATTCTTCTTCTTCTTAAGGTTTGATAGACTGCCTTGGTCTTAGTGGACATTAATCATCATCATTATGATTGATAATGTAAGATGTATCATTAGATAAGTGTTTTGATATCTATCATCAACAATCATTTAATTTATATGAATGTATTAATTGTATTAGTAAAAACATAAAATTAGAAACAATGTTAATGTTTTAATCTAATTCATTATAATTTCTACTCTCGTTTAAAGCTTAAGATGAAGTGTGTTATTTGCATTTTTTATACACATTTATTTTCTATATATTGTTATTAAATAAATTTTAACTCAAAAAAATATATATTATTCTTACCTATAAATTGGTGTTTTATTATCTTTCACACTTAAATTCAATTTGTAATATATATGTCCAAAGGAATCAGCATTGGCAATATATATGTCCAAAGGAATCGGCATTGCCAATTTCTTTTGCCATCCTTCATCAACTGTGCATTTGTGTAATTAAAGGTCCCAGCTGCGAAATGTGCATTCGCGTTATCGAAAGCCAACGGCGAAATCAAAGTCAATACAATTTAGATAAAGCTCAATCAATTTTCCTGTGTTATAATATACACGTTATATGCGTGTTGTTGATGCCCACTAACTTTATATCTCAGGTCTTTAAACGTGGGATGTTGGCCCCAATTCCATAAAGAAACAAATAAAATATGGATGGCAAGTGTTCCCAACCACAATTTGTTTGACCAGGTTTGAGGAAGAGTCCTCATCCAATTCTTCTACCAAATCAGTTGCAGAAAATGCCGTGGAATTCGAGGGAGGTTCAGCGGTCCAAAACGGATTGCTATGGTTGTATTAAATTAATGGCGGATAAGTGCAGCAAATTCAACGAATCTTTTTGTCCCTTGTATTTTGTGTGAAGTACCACTGAGAAAAAGGATTGCCAGGATATGATGATGCTAAGTGCATGACAAGCAAATGGGAAAATATAAAAAATACAAAGTTCCGCCGATGCTTTTGTCAATGGCAGCCTGTATTTTCAGATTATGATCGTGATCCTTTTGTCGATTGTAGCATGCATGTATTTTGTGTGTTCAAAAGTAAGAGATTCGTCCGTACGTTAAAGTGGAATGACTATAGACGTCACGTACGATAGAGTACGACAAAGTAATTGGTCCCTTCGGTTCTCTCGCATCCGCAGGTACGGATCTGTACGATGGCGGGTCCCATACCATTACATCCGCTATAAGGGTGTAATCCAGAGTTTAATTTGATTGGTATATTTCTTTATTTAACTAATAAATACCGATTATTTCCATATTAATATGAATGTTTACCTACTTTTTAATGGGTTTGTCTATAATGCGACTTTTTGGAGTTCCGGTGACGGATCCGGCGGAAGATGGAATCCGGCGGAAGAAATGAGGTTAATCTTGATTTTTACAGTTTAAATGGTTTTAACTGCAATTTGGATCAGCGCCCTGAAAAACCCCTGGGAGCCATTGATTGTGCAAGAAACTAGCTATCAAACTTGGGATTCCAATGAATGCTGAGGATTTTGACAGAAAAATCCGCCGGAAGACTTTAAAAGTCGTGTTATAGACTACTCCCTTTTTTTAATTTAGGTAATATATATATATATATATGATGAAATTTCAAGATAAATATTGTATTATGTGGCACCATAATATTAAGGTTTTATAATGAGATTTTAAGATAAGCCAAAAAAAAGTTTTTATAATGTTGAGATTCTAAAATAAACATAGAGTGACTCATAATGTTGTAAGAACTTGTTTTTAGAAATTATTTTTAATAAGATAGTTTTATATTGATGCGTGGTGGAGAGATTTGCGTAAACAAGATGGTTGTGAGATTAAGATAGTTTTTCTCTCTTGAGATAACACTCATGTATTTATTTCTAACATTATTTGATGAATAAAAGTGTAGTAGCAAAGATTAAATGATGCTTGACAAGATTGTGTGGTGTGTTGAACAATAACATATTCGTGATGATAATGTAATGTGAGTCACACATTATGGTTATATAATGTCTATATGTTTGAATTGATGTAGTGTTCCTAGAGAATGTATGCATCTAGTATCTCCATAAGTGGAGCTTGTCATTAAATGTACCTGAGTCAGTCATGATGTAAGCCTAATGAGGCATGTGTATCGTTGTGTATTTCATGGTAATCTAAAAACTACTTTGTAAGTGTAGTTTTGTAGTAAGCCGACACCACTTGGTGTGATAGTTTGTGGTCATGTTAATGTGTTGTTTATGGTTCACAGAAACCACTTGAGGATGTGATGAATTTTTTGAGAGAGGGAGAACATATGGACATGGATTCCTATAGAGTGTTTTTGTTCCTTGAGAGCATGATGCAGGAGCATCAAGAGCATAGTTAAGGTTAAGCAAAGAAAACCCAGAGCATGGTTGTGGGTAAGCCGAGAAAACCTAGGATGATGATGATGATGCAAGAGAAGTTAAAGGTAAAGATATATGTACATGTATGAAGATATGATTGTTGAATGAACCATGCACATTAAGGAAATCCTAGTAGACGAACGATTGCATTGGTTGGGTACCCATGAATTATAGTGGATGGTTGTTTCTTTATATAGATGTCAACATTATTTTTCTTAATGTTTGTGTGGAAACTGAAATGCCACTCATCATGTTGTTCCCATTCTTAGTCTTAGTGTTAGTGATGCCTAAAAATTGGCATCATGGACCCATGTAAAACTATGATAAACTTGCAATGAATTTGAATGAAAAAATTACCATGCTCCATTGGTAATTGGGCAATCCCTTTATCCTCATCAATTGTTGGCATGCATTCTCTAGGTTTAAGCCCAATTATCCTTGTCTATATGACCCTACACCAATGAATGGATTAACAACATGAGCACTGTTGGAGGAGCTAACCAACGCAGCCGACTAGCCCATGTCAAGTTGACAAGTCTGCAATGTAATGCAAGGTTAACTAATGAAAAACTAAGTAACATGTCTGGTTGGATAGTTAGACTAGCATAATTGTCCTAATAGACTATATATATGTATGTTCACATACAATGTAATAGTTCTGGTTCTGTGTTCAACATATATGTGTGTGTGTGTGTGTGTTCTTTTGTTGGTTCTCCATTATTGTGTCTCTATGCATCCTTTTCTATGCTTATCATATGGTCGTTTTATGTCTGTCTACTAGTAACAAAGCATGCATTTTGCTAGATTACAATGTTGGTTTCATTGTCGATAGTTAGAACTCGAGTCACAAAACATGTGAGCATAAATGTTAGCATTAGAATAGATACAATTATGGTGGGAGGCAAAGGTCAATAATCATATAAAGAACTACACATGCAGAAATTGTCTAACAATTACATAAGATAGAGCTAAATTCTTTATAGAAGTGCATGAATGACTCATAAAAGGTGCTCCAATTGAAATCAAGAAGTACCTCAACTGTGTTGCTCATGAAAAAACTCTAGAACGAAAATGACTCCCAATTGTTGCTGAAACTATCGAACGACAGTCAAACAAATTTACATGAGTGGCTTGAGTTGATTCTTGAATACTATGGCCAAGAGAAAGCAGTAAAATATTGGACTTCGATCAAATGTATTTAGACCAGATTTTACGACAACTTGCACACCAGTTTCTTTTGCACAATCCATACCCTTTTACACAAGTTCCTTCTTGAGAAAGGTGTGGGACATATTGTCGAGTACTAATCCCTGTTAGGAATACCAGCCAATACCGATTGGAAGAAAGATCAAACCAAGTGGCAAAAATTTCTTAGCACTTAGTGTCAAGATACAAAGGAAGCATGGGATTATTTCCTAAGAAAATAATCATGTTTGATGGATAACTCTTCGTGAATCGACATTAAGTCAAATCGGCTTTGTGGGGGAGGGGCGGGGGGAATGTAATGGATAGTGAGAAATAAAGAAGAAAAATGAAAAGAAATAAATAAAGTTGGAGAAGTACATGTAACCGACAAGGATGGAAGGAAGAAAGTCGATTGACAAGAAACAACAACAATAAGATAACCGTCCAGAAATTAATCGATAATATAAAAAATTTATATACAGAAAATAATAAGGGACAAGAGACAACAATGATGAGATAAAATTTGAGAACAAGAATACTAGAGGAAAATCATATAGGATCAAGAGCGTGAGAGCGAAGATGCATGGGCCTCCTTATAAGAGTTGAGAGGCATAGTGTTACACGTCATTTTTTCACCATTAGGAAAATGACTGCCAATCCGTATCTCTCGCTATCTGATGAAGTGTTCCAAGCATTCCCCTACAATTTTGGAAGTAAAACAATCTCAAAGACAATAAGAATCCTGGATTACATTGCTCAAAAACTTACTTTTAGAATACAGGACATAACATGACGTGAATAATAAATTGAATATGGGATTCATCTGCTTTGTAGAATACATGAGATAACATGATGTAAATAATAAATTGACAAGGGAAGTGGATTCTCAAAGCATGCTTATAGCCCTTATGCCATAAGAAAAATAATATTGAGGCTGCTAGCTAGAAACTAAGAATGAAGAAGAAAAGACAATGTTTTCACTTTAGGTAATCATCTAAAACTTCATAACAGAAAATGAGTTACAACAATATGACCGAATGAGTTATTTTAAATATACAACACATATGACACAAATTCATATATTTGAAAATAATAAGCAACCCTAGACATACACCATCAAGAAGATCGAGTTTTTTATTACATCATAAATATATTGTGATAAGTAAAAAACTTTAAACTCACTTCTGCAAATTTGGCCACAATAGACTCCTTTAGTATCTTGTTCAAAGGGAATTGGGCAAAGTTGACCAGACTAAATGCTTGTGCAAAGTAATCCGCAAAACACATCAACTAAACATTAGGTTGCTTTTCATATGAGGTCTACAAATCCAACAGTAGAGGCATAACACCATAGACATAACCCAATTAGAAGAAATCAAATCCTTTCCTAATACTTGCTCCAAAAGTTGATCATATATGCATAATAAAAAACATCTCATCTCAATAGTTGAGTTCACTAAGGAATAATATTTTCACTTGATGTGCAAAAAAAAGAAAAAAACTATAACCTCAAAAGTTGTAAACCAACAAGAATGAAAATGAACCAAAGTTTCATCACTGAGAGTTCAACCACAAAAACAAAATTTGAAATAAAAGTTGAGTTTTCCAATACTTTCTTGATTAAATTTTGTTCAGCGGTCTTGATCCTAAGTAAAAGAGCTTGCATGAACAAGACAAGTCTCAAATGATGTCAGGTCTTGATCTTTAGTAAAAGAGCTTGTAGGAACATGATAAGTCCCAAAGAGTGTCAAAAGAAAAAAATAAGAACAAACATTATTCATATCAACCTAAACATTATTCATATCAATGTTTAAAAAAAAACTTATGGCAAGTGACAAAAGGAATCCTGAGTGTAAGAGTTTCAAAATAAATTTTCCCTATTTTTTATTTTTACTCAATAGAACTATATATATTTTTCAATCAAGTTTGATTTAGTGGACCACAAATAACCTAAAATTTAGTTATGTATCAACATATGACCTATATACATGAGTGTCTGAATCACTAATTTTATTTTTGACTTGATAGAATAGAGTCAAACTTGGGACAAAATTAATTAGGCTCACCAGCAAGGCCAAGCAAGTTTGCCTCAAGAATAATCGAAACCTCAATGGTATTTACAACTAAGGTTGCATTTAATCCATGGAAGCCTAAATTCCTTTTCACAATACCATTATATCACCACACAAATGAATATGAAGAATGTGAAAGAAGAACCAGATGAAGAATGTGAAAAAAGATCCTAAATATTTAGAAATAACTAATATAGTTCAACTATCTAAATGAAGATGAAGAATGCTTAACCATGTACAGAAGATAGGAAATGCTAAATCATTAATCACGAAGCTTATATAAATGTTTGGAGAGGAGATCAAAATTTTTAGATCATTTAAAAAACATATACAAAATAACAAACACATGTAAATGTGTGCAACATATAACCTACTAATGAAAAAAATGCCAATCAATCCATACCATAAGTAATTCAAAGCCTTGTGGATACACCACTGAATCAAGCAACTCTAAAACTTCTAGAAGCCCAAAAAATAAAAAAATGTTATTTATATTATTAAATATTAATGTATATCATGTAATTGTGTTTTTGTTTCTTTTTCGTACATTCACTCTACAAATGTCATATGCCATCTATAAATGTCATGACTATTTATAAACCGTACACATCCCCAACATGTAGTAGGGTAACAATGAGTTCCCTCACACACCTAAGCAGAATGGTATTGCAACAACGAGGCTTGGGAAGCAGTAATATGCAGTAGCTCATTTCCCTGAATGGTTGAGTTCAAGTTGAACCAATAGACTGAGCCTCCTTACTTACGATCTATGCCTAACCTCTTTCCTTTCACCAATATATTTAGGGGCATCTATTAATATTTAAGAAATTCAAGAGTTGGGTGTGATCCAGAAGGAAAGCTACTCAATCCTCTCTTACAGATAAAAAGCACATTAAAAAGTTGCTTCCTTCACTATCTCCATCACTCACTAGTCCTGAGCAGTTCAGCTTCTAGAGTTAATACTTTGGGTGGATCTTATGCCTTCCTTCTCTTCGACCTAGCAAGAATAAGTCCTCTTTGGCATGGCAAGAATAAGTCGAGCATGTTGAAGTTCCCTTGGCATGCATTACAGACTTGCTTCAGGTTGAAAAGACTCTAAGAACAAACAAATGAAACAATTCAACCATAGAACGCAACACCATAAAAAGAAGAGTTACTTACAGGAAAACATAAAACCCTGTTGCAGTTCTAATTAGCATAAGACCATGTTGCAATTCCAATTCTAGGTACAACAACAACAAAACTGGTAAAAGAACCCAATAAGAGAAACACATAGAGTAAAACCCCAATATTAGGGTTAAAGAGATAGGTTATGGGATGCATAAGCACTTGGTTGAGTTACATTTGGCATCACACATTATGGGAGTCGAACACATAGCCTCGCTCCTAAAATGAAGGAGTTTTTTAACCAAGAGGGATAACCTTTCTCCTAAAATGGAGTTTTTGAAGCAAGAGGGATAACCTCGCTCCTAAAATGAAGGAGTTACTTAATCAAGAGGGATAACCTAGCAACGAATCTCTAATGCAATTTGCAAGGTGACCATAGAGAGGGCACATTCCCTTTGGAATTGGGTTGAATGCATGCTCAGAAAGTAAGTAATTATATATGATAGAAAGGGAAGAGCCATTCAAAGACTTCCCAGGCAAACACTTCGTAAAGGAAGAGTTAAGGTATGACCAACATTCGTCAAAAAGAAAATGAATGGAACCAGATACCAATAGGTAGAATCAAAGCAAGCATTGGTATCTAAATCATATCCATAAACAATCGAAGCAACACCAGTACTATTAGTACCATAAAGAGCATATATAGTTTACTGAGCACGAGTAGTTGATCCAATTGTTGAAGCAATAGTTTACGTCGATGGAGCAAAGGTATCTGTATACCCATATATAGTGCCACGTCCAGATTGAGATACAAATCCAAGAACTAGTACAGACTAATCCACTTACCATTTATTATATCATCTCGGGGTGTTTCGATGAGTTAGTCGGGCTCCTGCGTTAAAGCGATTAGGTGAAGGCGAGGAAAAACTTAAATTCATTTCTTGGGTACTGCCTATTAATATTGTCGTGAGAACCCTAAGTCTAAAACTCCCAACTAGGAATAATGTGGGATATAGGCTGAGAGGTCTTGCGCACATAAGGTAAGTATTTGGCTTGAGAAAATATCATTGACAAGCTGAATGACCCAATTGAGAGATTCCCCATTAGAGAGTTCCAATAACTCAAAAACTGACACTTGGGGTTGGAAACCATAGCTAGCTCCCCTCTAAAGTGCAATTTACTCTGAGCTTCCAATTATTTCCTTTGAGCCACTAAGATAGTGGTGAATTTTCGTTCACTTGAAGGGAAGCTCCTGCTCGAGGGCTCGAGAAAAAATGGTTACATAAATCCATAATGTGAGCAAGAAACCAAGCAAAGTGTTAGGGAAGAAGTGAGTGTTTAGCTATTGTTCTTCTAGGGCCGATGAGTCGAGCGCCTCTGGTCTCGTTTTTTGGAGAAAAATCACTTGCACCGACATAATCAACCAGACACCCAAAACCAAGCGAGGCTTGAGGTAAGAAGCAAATGTTTAGTTCTTGTTCTTCCAATACCGATGGGCCAAGGGCCTCTGGTCCTGATTTTGGGAGCAATATCACTTGCAGTGACAGAATCAGTGAGTGGCCCAAAACTATTTGTGAGTTACACATATTTGCAATAAACACATCACATTCATTAGGTAGATGCGTGTAATTAGTGAGTCGAGAGCCACATGCACATTCTGGCGATACATTATACACAACAAACATTTGATATTAACTAAATAATGCTAACTCTAATACTAACACTACTTCATTAAGCAAAATTTCTTCAAAATATGCATTTTAAGACTAAATTTTCTTCCTCTTTGCCTCGAGAAGAGGCTAAATAAGACCTCAAATCTTCAAATCTTTTCATTTGCTAACAGAAAACCTTTTCAGTATTTAATAAGCCGCAAAAAGGTGAATTGAAACATGTGAACCAAAGCTTTGGATTTAGTTATTTGATTTATAGCAAGGACTAAATATTCATGCGACAATTGATGCAGATCGATTCATATAATCCATGTTGCTTTAGTGAAAGGACTAATAATTGAGTATTTTAAAAATAAAATTTTGATGTTGATGCTTTGTGTAAAATTTAAAATTTTATTTAATGTTAATATAATTTCTCAAATTTATATAGACAGTGATTCCATAATTATAATATTATTTAATCGATATTTTAAATTATTGTATTTTTTATTATAGGCATAAATATTCTTTTATTTATTATATTAAAATTTTATTATTTTATTAGCAACTTTTTAATGTTTATTAAAAAATGTATAATAATTTATATAATTAATTAACAAAAATATAAGTCTATTTATTTTAAATAACATTATATTTAATATATAGTGATTATACTAAAAATAGATTAAAGTAAAATAGAGAATAGTTATTATTATTGAAATTTGAATTTGCAATTACTATCTAATTTTTCTCTCTAAATTAAAAAGTTTATCTTTATAATTATAAGTTTTGAAAATCTGATATGAATTATATGCATTAATATATTTTAATTTTTTAATAATATTTCTTTTTGTTGACTCATTGATGATGATGATTGATGATGATGATGATGATGAATGGATGATTGATGATGATGATGATGATGATTATGATGATGATGATGAATGATGATGAGATGTTGATGATTTGATGATGATGATGATTGATTGATGATGACTGCAAACACTAAGATCAATGTGGTCCTTATCAGACGTCAAGAAGAGAAAAATAATCTAATTGTGATTCTTCAAAATTTTATTTCTATGATCAAAGAGAAGGGAAAGAAGTGCTCCAAGTTTGCTAAAGTTGAGTTGGCTTAATAAGTCAAGAATATTGGAAGTGCAGCAGATGTTAGGGAATTGAGCTTGGATGTGAGTAAGATTTGGGCAGTCTAAAAGGAAGTTCTTTTCATCTTCCACCTTCTTAGTATCACAAATATGACAAATTCTATTGTCCCTCGGAGTCTTAGCAGTAGACCACTGCTCAGTTTCACTTCGAATCTCATGAGAATTAGTTCTTATCCTAGCAATGTTAATTTTTTTCCTAGTGTTTGTCAACACAAAGAGATAATTCTGGTTATCAAGGGTGGTGTTGATCAACTCCTTATAATATATTAGCTTCCTCTTACCCTCCATCTCTTTATCATCCCACAACTTGTCCTTAAAATTCGAGGTTATAGTATCTTTGACACTATCCTTTCTTCTTGTGATGATCTCCTCCTTAATCCCCCAATGGTTGAGCGAAGACTAGGCATCCTTATGCCACCCACGCTTAAGGCGAAGGTGTGGGTTTTGACTAAAGTTAAAAGAAATTTTTGGGAACCTCTTGGAATCCATGTTGTAAAGCTTCTTCTTATACATCAGATATCTAAACATAGTCATACTTTCAATGGGGGACATGCCAGTTTTGATCAAGAGGATAGGATAGGGAGTATTTCCCTTGATATTTAGGTTGTAGGTTATGAATTGCTTTTGAATAATCTCAATCTTTCTCCATGAGTCTCTGGATATACGGCAACCCCGAACTTCACATCTGTAAAAGACAACAAGGGTGATGAGAGTCTCAAAGAGAACCTGCTTTTACTCTAAATGCAAAGATCAACTAACTTACAATTGTTTTCAAGCTCATAATAAGCTTTCCGTCCTCCAATAATTCTTTTCTCGATGTTATAATTTCAGTTGAGTTGATGAGGAAAGTCAATACCCAAATATTTATAAGAATAAATCTGATCTAAGAAATGGTTATCATAAAAGAAACTACCATGGGTGATATTTTTGGATTTAATAATCATGACTTAAGTCTTGTCAGTATTAACTGTCATACCCATCTTGGAGCAGTAGACATGAAGAGTCTTAAGCTGCTTGTCTAGGTAATCATGGATTTTTGCAAGAAGAATGATATCATCAACATAAAGGAGAAGAGTAATGATTATATTAGCAAGCTCGGCGCCCCTGCAACCTACAATTTCCAGACACTCCTCTAGCTTATCAATGAATATGCCAAAATTGATAGGGGATAGGGGACACACTTGATTGACTCTGATATTGTGTTTAATGTCTTTAGACCAGCCTTTGTTGGTCTTAAGATTGGCAGTGAAAGTCTCGTAGAGGCGAATCACAACAATCCTTAGTTCAGGAGGAACCATGATCTCTTCAAGTCTCTCCCAGAGCTTATCTCCAGGAACAATGTCGAAAGCTTTTCTAAAGTCCACAAAAAAATAAAAGAGATCAGCTTACTATTGCGACATTCCTTTCCGATGATCTTGAGAGTGACAAGATGGTCGATAGTCGAGTGATGTCTCTTAAAAATAGCTTGCCCTTTAGCTCTTTTATCATGGTTTTCAAGCCAAAGGATAAGATTCTTCTCCAAAATGAGCTATGTAGCTTGGTCAGGATGTGGCTAATCATAATGGTCTTGTAGTTAGAGCGAACACTTTTGTCACCATTTTTAAATATAGGCACAATAAGTCTTTGCATCCAAAGCTGAGGGAAGCCATGTTGTACATCCAAATTGAGAATATTGTGGAGATGAGGAATGAGGATAAATCTTCCTGTTTTAAAGATCTTAGCTTGGTATCCTTCAATATCTTTAGCTTTCCCATTAACGAGTTTATTAATTCCAGACTCAACGTCTTCCAGAGAAAATACATCCTTCTTAATAGGAATACTTAAGATGGTTCCCATGGTGTCCGGAGAGTCATATAACTTCTTAAGATATTTGTCCCAGTTTTCTAAGGGGATAAAATGATTATCTTTAATTTTACGAACAAGCACATTCCGCCAAAACTTTTTGGGTGCGAATTTAGAAAGGTGGAGAAGATGTTATTGTCTCTTATATGACCTCTTCTTCCTCATGACGAGAGATTTTTATATACTTATATTCCAGAGCTTAATGATTTCATTAGGAGTCTCTTTGATTGCTTTCTTGGCAATTTTATAGTCTTTGTCATACCAAGGATTGGAAGTTCTATTATTTTGCTTATATGAAGTCTCATTAGAGAACTTGCTAATTGTAGTGGAAAGGGTAGTAGTAAAATGGTAATAAATTTGATCAATGTTGTTATTGTTGGGGAGCATAAATCCCTTTCTAGATCCCTTAATGAAAGGTTGACCTTAGTTCTATCGAAGCGAATGTGTCTTTTGCTTTCATTGGTCTCCTACATGTGGGTGGTATGAATAGCAAGATTAAGGGATAAAAATAGAGGTATGTGGTCAGAGTCGGGCTCGAATCCATTAAGTAGCTCAAAGTTTGTAGGGTTGAGGACAAGGGTGTTTGAAATCACATAATCCATGACATTACTACCTAACCCATGGAAACAGGTCATCTGACCGCAAAGAGGCCACTTGTTAATACCATTACAGATGATTAGGTTCGGGGAACTACAAAATTTGAGGAGCTCGGTGCCAAATAATTTCTCGATTATGTCTTTAGAGTTTCTCTTGAATCTATTAGCTAAGTTACTATCTTCATCAAGCCACAAGGGGTCGAGGTTAGAGTTGTTACTTAACATAATAGTTTGGTTAGTAGCAGTTCTAGCATTAAAGTCCCCAAGAAAAAGAATATTACCTTCATTCTTCAAGTTGTGGATGTATTTTTCTAAGGTATTGAAAGGGCAATTCTCATCCAAGTAGTTTTTCTTATAGGATGTAGAGTTGATAGGACCGAAATAGCAGATTGCAAGGAATATCCTATTGGTGGTAGAATCATAGATCTCGATCCAAATGTATTCATTGAAGGGGTTGATTTTTGAAGTCAGCTATGAGAGGAAACAATGTTCCTTATATAACAGGCTATACCACCAAAACCCTTCCAAGAGGATTTCTTATTCCAAGAAGACTAAAGAGTGAAACCGCCAAGGTGAGGGACCCTAGATTCGTCATGTTCCCAAGTTTCAACTAAAAGAATAAGATCAATATCACTCGGGATCCAACTTAACATAGGACCTTTACACCATGGAAAACGATGGCAATTCTAGAAGAGGATATGGAGTGATGCAAGTCCCTATTTATCACTTGTGTTTGAGACTCTATCTCTAATAATAGTTTTCTTATTCCTAATGATTGCCCATTTCCATTCTTTTCTTGCCTCCATGACCTTTTGGATTTATGTCCTAAGTTCAACTTGGTCTTCTAGAATGAGATCTTCATTTATAAAAAGTCATATTCTTTTTAGGCTTGGGGATTTCCTGAGTATATCCAGTTTATGTTCATTACAACTGACCTTGACATGGATTAGTCTTTGTTTATGTTCAAGTATCTTTCCTACCCTTATTGCTTCTGTGAGATAAGTTATTTGAATTTGAGATTTTGTTTCTACTTGTTCTTTAACTATTTCTGTTGTGTCTTCATTATTGTGTTTTCCTATACCAACAATTCTAAAGTATAAAGCTTTTTTCTGATGCTCATATTCAAATATAATTAATTTATTATAAAGATTATCACTAATTAAACTACCTTATAATCCATGAAAATAGTATCTATTAATTCTTTTAAAATATTTATTATATATTGACATTATTAAAATCCATAATAAATTTCAATACATTAAAATTCAAAATTTCTAATTATAAAAAATCTTTTATAATACCTTTATTAAAAAAATTATTATCAAATATTAAAGCTTTAATGAAATTGTTTTTAATAATTTCACTCTATTCTGTAACACTAAAAAATTTGCTGAATCTGTGTTTGAGTGTTGTTTCTCTTGGTAGTCGATTTAAAAGCTACTCCATCAAATATATTAAAAGCTACTCCATCAAAATAATTTTTATAGATTACATTTATATACTTAAACTCCATTCCAGATATTAATTGTGAAAGTCTGTTGTTGTGAAAATTTGATATAGATATTTGGGTCGACAAATATAGTTTTTCTATTAAAACATTTATTCTCTTTTCATAATATATATGAAAATGTAGAATT